>MU917380.1:3788-13981 GCA_036418165.1 Cooperia oncophora | reverse complement strand
AGGCGCGCCAAGCCTGGCCCAACTGACGCCCCCCCCCCCCTTCATACTCAGCGAAAACGACTGATCCATAGCCTTGCTCTATGACCTGTGCGTTTGGTAGTGTTTGTCATTCTCAGTTGCATTATGCATTTACAGTCCTCATCATTGCGGACCGGTGGGGCGTGTCAGTGCGGCTGCGGCTGAGCACCACTGAAAGCACATTCCAGTGCTGATCATGTGGGCAGTCCTTCCAATCATCCCACTTTCGCCATCGGTGGCCTCCCCCTCCCCATTTTCCTAGCGACTCACTAATGAGCTCACTAGGGACAGTGCTTCGAATTAATCCACGCAATCTCCACGAAGCGTGCTTTGAACTGAAGGTTCATTTCGATAGCGCTTTTGTTCATTCAAACACAATGTTTCTGCCGGTGGGTAAACTTAGAACTCAGTGTGACTCCTACAGACGTTCCCAGCAACTTCAGAAGTTACGTAATTTCAGTGTTTCACAGTTTGGTACAGTCGTAGTACGCTGGCGCTTGACTGGCAGGCTGGAGGACGGGCTGGCGTGACGCTAGCCCGTTCTCCAGCTGAAGCGAGCAAGCGACAATAATGGGTGGAAAACGAGCTGCGCACCGCCAGCTCCCTCACACTACCCACCGCTTGCAGCGAAAAGGATTAGGCAGCGTTCAGACTTCAGACTCAACGCGCTGTAGCGCAGCAACGCGCGTTGCTGCGCTGCAATTACAACAGTGCTCCAAGGCTATAAGCGCGAACGCAGCCGCAGACGGCCGGTGCCGATCGATTTCCGCACGAAGGTTTGATCGATGGGCCCCGGTTCTTGTCTTGAATCCCCCCTACCATCCTATTCCCCCATAAACTCTCGGGACTCAGGCCGAGGCCCACCGATCGAGCCTTTGCGGAAGAGAACCACACTATTCGCCTGCGGCTGTTCGCGCTTACAGCCTTGAAGCACTGTTGCGATTGCAGCGCAGCAAGCGCGTCACTGCGCAGCAAGGTGCATTAAAGTGCAGCAACGCGCGTTGCTGCGCTGTACAGCGCGTTGAGCCTACACACTGCCTTAGGACCGTAGTCAAGATGGCAAGATGGAACTAGATTCTACACAGCAGATCTGTGTTCTGCCCTCAAAAAAACACCATAATGCGAAAATTGTATTTACAATCCGAAAGTCGACAAAAATCGTAGATCATTGCAAGTGAATTCAGGAAACGGATTCAACTGAATATGAATATGACTAGATCATCATACAAATAATGTGTGCGATAACGAGTGAGAGCAAAAAAAAACACAACATATGACAGACAGTGGATGAAATGCAGAAGAAATGCAGATTTATTAGAATTTAGAAATAAGGCCGCTGAACGAAACTGCGTAGACAACGTATAGCTTTGTAAGAATATAACACTAAGCAAAATATTTAGTTACAAAAAAGGTACCGGTATGGGAAACACTCTCAGATCGGATACAACGAAAACTGAGCTGAAGACACATGTTTAGGGAAATGACACATTATTTATATGATTACAAGTGATGTACGATCACTTATTTGGCGACAAACCAGTAGCCACACTTGTACTGGTTAATCTGTAAGGTATGGTAATAATCTAAAGATCGTTTTGTCACTGGGCAGATACAATTCACATTCAATTCATTTCATAGTGAAAAGAGCCACTTCGACAAATTGAAATATTGCGCAGAAAAACAAGAATGAGGAATGGAGCCAGTAATAGTGAAGTGGCCAGAGGAGCCGTGTCGCTCTTTTGGCGCAGCCGGGCCAAGTGAATTTTTTCAATCCAGCGTGTTCGATTTATTGATGCCAGACTCGAAACTGAAACAATGCTTGATTAAGCCCTGCAAGTCATTTCACAGGACGACGAAATCATAGCAACTTCCAGAACTCCAATGGAGGTCCAATGCATGGCAGATCCCGGGCTACCAACTAGATTTTCAACCTAGGTATTGAATGGCTAAGTGGTGAAGACAAGGTGCTAATCCAGCACGCCCACCGCAAATGGCTGCACAATCACGTCGACGGATATATGAACACATACGCGCAGACGTAAATACTGGAGCGGTTTTTGGCACGATGCCAGACGGGAAGCTCGTCCAAAAATGCTCGTCAAAGTCGTGCAGGACAAAGGTTTTTCGAAGGTTTTCGGCCGTTCAAAGGCAGTTGGCACGATAGTTTGGTACTCTGACCAAAATGTTAGCAGGGGTGCCAAATAGCGGTAAAGTGGCGAAAAAGCGATGTGAAAGTGCCAAAAACTTGCCTTTGTTCTACACGACTAGGAAAGAGATTTTGAACAAGTTACTCGCTGGTCGTGCCAATAACCGCTTCGGTAGATACGGCTGTATGTATGTAATCATATATCGTGTAGCACCTCATACTGTACTTCGCAAATGAAAGATACGAGCATCAGGATTGGTCGTACATTTGTGGGCGGGCGGGCACGGTGGGCTTCCGGGTCGGTATGCTGTAGCTTGATAGGGCCCCTGGAAGAGGCGTCACGCAGCGCTTGCTCAGGGACTCCGAATCTAGTCCCTCTAGCCGTGCTTATCCTACACGCTGCGTGGATTTATCGTGATAACTGCCTTCAACTTCGCTTTTTTGTCATTTGCCCCACTATATAGCTCCCGTGCTAGTGTCTTTGAGCAAGTACCAGATTACCATGCCTTATGCCTCTGAAGTGTGTACCCTTGCACTGTCCTCGAGCAGGTAAATCGTTGTCGAGAGGTCCCCGCAATTTTTGATGCACCCAGGAAGCACGACAATACGATTCAACTCTCGCAACATTGACTGTGGTAATTTTTGCACGACTCAGAAAAGGCTCATCGTCTGATGAAGTATTGATAAGGTCATTGAAAATGTTAGGACAACTATCAACTGGTAAAGCAGTTAATGATTTCATAAGACTATTTCAATTCAGCGTAATGTTCGCAGTGTTCAAGGCGAAAGTGCCCCTCATACACCCACGGGTGCGCCTTACTCTAGCAAATAGAGTATTTTGGCGATAACCTACATAATAGAAGCTGTTGGGGTGCTGTAATGACAGTGACCTTCTAGAAGTGGGCCAGTAGGGAGGCGACAGGAGGCTCACTCCGGTCACCTACGCTCTCCAGAGCTAGACTTGCGAAGAAGGAGATCACAGCCTTGGTCGGACGGAGCGGACGAGCAGAAAGAACCACAATTCATGCCTTTCTCCACCTCCCCCCTCCAACTCTAATTCAGTCCATTCTCGGCATTACTTACTTGTTTCCACGCCCATCAACCTCTTATCACTTACTTCGCAAATTCCTTAGCCGATCGCTCCACCGATAAATTCTCCTCGTAATCTCCATCGTCCTCTAAAAACAGTGAAGTCAAGCAAAAGTCAACACATTCGGTGAAAATTACTAACTCTACCTCTATAGGTGTCACTGGTCACGTAGAGCGGTTGAAGCTCTGCTTCTAAATGTCCAACACAGCCAACACTTTCTCGTCGCCTAATTTCTTCTTCTATTCGATGCTCCACCTCGATTAGTTCTTGTTCAAGTGTATTTATCGAGATCTCTTTTTCAGCATTTCCTTCGTCAATGTCTGTATCCTTTGCTGGATCGGCTCCTGAAAAGAGACACATATTATGTAATAAGAAAAAAAAACCGTGTGCCTACCTTGATACTCGATGAAGAAGTTTCACTGCTTTGGTGTGGAGCAATAATTCCCTGCGGTGCCAGCGCGACGAAATAGAGGTTGTAAGCGGGTTATTTACCTAGCATTCGCACCAGGACCCAATCCACTCAGCGTAGCACGCTGTGGCACGTTGATTTCTGCGTCTCTCAGGCCGACTAGCTCTCTCTGTGTTGTGCCTGTGCAGTCAACTAGCTAGTAAATGCTCTGCCCAGACGTGCGTGCCGCGACTGAAAAGCAGCGCTCCACACCTAACTGGTTCAAGGCTGTGCGATTAGTAGGTTGCCCGCCTCCGCCGATCACGAATACCCCTTGCAACAACTTATCCCGCACAGGATCTACCAAACGGTGTACCTCGCGGCATGCTAACAATTGCACGTTACTGTCCCCCAACGCCACCAATGCTTGGCAGGCCCAAATCCCGCCCAAACGGCAAGCGTGGATCGTCCCCTCAAGAGAGACCGAAGCCAAAAAGAGTTATTGGGCTCCCCTATAGAGGTAACTGGACGTCGTGAAAGCGACTTACCGTTTCAAGTAAAGAAGTGGACAGCATGAGCACAAGTGAGCGCTGCGCTTCGGGCATTAAAGGAGGTTGGTGCACCTTTCAGGCTGCGCTCATACTTTGCGGCAGCGTCCACTAGCGTTTCGAGCGTCCGGCAGCGTCAGCGACTAGGAAAGTATAGATATCGATCTAGCGTCTGCCAGCGTCTACCAGCGTGCACCAGCGTCTCCCAGCCCTCGATAGCGTCTACAGCGTCTTGAGGGCTTGGGAAGCATAGGTATCGATCTGCATCTATCAGCGTGTGCCAGCGTACACCAGCGTCTTCTAGCGTCAGGGAGAGGAGAGCGATTGGAGGGTAGAAGACAGCTGGTAGAGTATGCGGAGGTAGGAGGGGGGGACTGCTGGTGGAGAGTGTGGCGCGAAAAGGGGCCACCAGCCGCCTGCTACCATACTATCGCGCCACCTCTCCTCTCCCGAACGCTGGTAGACGCTAGAGATATCTTTAATTCCTAGGCCTTCGAGACGCTGGTGGTCGCTGGAAGACGCTGCTGCGCGCTGGTGGACCCTGGCAGACGCCGGATCGATATCTACACTTTATCAGTCGCTGACGCTGCCGGACGTTAGAAACGCTAGTGGACGCTGCCGAAAAATGAACGCAGTCTCACGTATTCCGGCTTCTACCGGCAACTATTCACGAATTTGCAGCAGCCGCTGATTTCACAACTAAGCCCGCGGACAATCCCTCTCCAACGCTGAGTTATGGACAGTACCACTGGTACACTTTGATACAAACAAAAAAGCAACATACCTACACCTCCATCTTGACCGTCATTCGTTTCCGCGTCACGTTTATTACTTCTCTTCCAGATGTTTCATGAGCACCGCAACGACGACGTTTACCAAAACGAATTGAGATATCAAAACGAAAATGACGAAGAAGCACGGCGCTAATATGGGATCCACACAGCAATTAGTCTCGCAACGGTCTGATGAGTCACAATCGTCTCGAAGAGCGTCCTAAATGATCAGTTACTCTGTTTTCGCCAGTCGACGGTGCAAAAATGACAAAAATAGCCGGGGCTTTCAAAATTTGAAGACCGGCGCTCTGCAGAGCTAACAATTATCGTACCGGCTTCACATGTTTTGAGAATGTTTTGTTATGATAACTGTTTCGAAGGCAGTTGCACAATAAGTCCCCAAGACGAGTACGGTTAATACGCCTGGCAGGACGGAATTTCGCGAACCTGAGCAGGCGCTGCGCAGCGCATTTTCCAAGGTATTTCATAAGGCCCTATCAAGCTGCAACATACCGACCCGGACGCCCACCGCGCCCGCCCGCCCACAAATGGACGACCGTACCTGATGCTCGTATGCTTCATTTGCGAAGTAAATATGAAGCGAAGGGATTGATATGAAACGGCCGCGGTGCATGTACAGGGGGGGAGAGGGGGGGGGGGGCAAAAAAAAGTACTCACCGAGTCAATTATCAGCAAAGTTTTCGCTGCCCAGGGCGGAAGATACCCAAGATGTTCCTCGATAAGCAGGAGCTGGCTCTCGCCCATCACCTTCATGTACACCAAAGTATGAAGTCATCTCCAGTCGAAACCTGACTGAAGAGCAGACCTTTTGAACCTCGATCTGGGTATTGACCTTACAACATCGAGTAGCTCCAGAACGTCGACACGAGTCGGACATCATCTTCCACCGGCAGTCGCCAAGGCCAGCGGAGTTGATGGTAGGGACGTGACGAGTACCTGGAATGTAAATACGATATTTCTCTCGTTGGATCCCGGACCGAAGGTGAGCGCTGATGGTTACATCGACCAACCCGTTGAGAGTATCCTGCCTCATGTCGTCGCCCGTACCTTCTTGGAAACTTTGTACTGCTACAGGATTTGGGTGCCACATGGAATCGAAGGGCGTTGGAAAAACTCTCGCCTACTTGGAATGGAAGGGCGTTGAGTACCTGAAGAAGATGGAATATTCAAGTGTGTCACCTGACCTCCCTCAATTATCCGGTTTGGGCGGAGTTCAATAGGGTGGGCCACGGTGGCGGAGAAATCGAATCTCGCTGATCTTCGGGACCACATCGCGGTTGCGTGCCAGAATCTCTCGATGGCGCGTTCGATCAGAGTCTGTGGCGGGAAGTGTACATATCGCACTTAATAAAGGTATAAATCTTCGCCGTTGTTTGATCCAACCCTTTGTGGGATGCGGCACGCATTCTACTTCCATTCAGAATCGTAGTGGCTTACTGAATGCGATGTGGCCTATACAATGACTTGCGGTGGCCAGCCGATGTACAAGTCAGTGTTTTATCCTCCCAGACGAATCTGGTACCAATTTACCGTCCCCAGGGGGTAGAAGGCTTGGTTGGCCTGAGCGGGTGTCGACCCGGGATTCGAAGCCGGCGCCGCATGCGAGGTAGCACGGCTACTTGTCCACTTCACCACTTCTGTTCGCGCCAATCATTATTAATTATGCTCTTTAATCTAGTCCATAAGAATTTAATAAAGTGTATACTATTAGTTTTGGCCTCGTATAACTCTATTTTGAAATAGTAACTTTTATGGGTTTCCCGCTTGTATTATTATGTAGATATGTATTATATAGCGATGAATGTTGTCCTGTCCAGTTTTGGTCGGACCAGACAAGGTCATTCCTCCTATTGCACACATCGTTTAGACCACACCACAATGGGCGTGCGGGTATACCCGAAGTCGACGCGGGCGCGGATTTGTTCAGGCGGGCGGTGGCCTAACGCAAATCTTCAATCGATCCGGAACTACTCGGGGAGCGGTAAAACGGACTCGAGTAAAAAGTGGCAGGTAGATAAACAGAAGGAGGCACACCCGAACTGGGCTTTGGAAAGAGCCCGGCAGATTGCAGTCGGCGGGCGTTTGTCTGGGTAGGTGGGGACCAAGTAAAAATTTCGAAGTTCGAACCGGAACTACCCGAGCAGCGGGAAAACGTGGAGTAAGAAGTGGGTCGAGGTTGATTCGATCGATTTTCGCGAGCAGTGTTTGGATGAACCCGCTCTGTGATCGACTCGAATTTTGTTACAGAAAATTCGAGTGGGCTGCCAAAGGGGGGGAGGACGGGTTACATAAGTGAAGAGAATACCCCAGGGATGAGATGTGCGCCGAGTTCGGCCGGACCGCGCTGCTGCAAACATATCTAATTAGTAACGGCAGTGAGAACACGCAGTGAATATGAGGTCATAATCAAAATTCATAACTACTTACAATTTTTTGTGCATTTATTTATTTTTTATATTTTGTTAACCTGTCTTTCTACAACAACTCAAATAACATATATGTACTTCTAACGTCAGTTCAATCCGCTACGGCATTCTCACCCCTTCGAATTTACCGAATAATTTCCCGACCGTTCCACTAAGGGTATATACAAATGTGCAAAACGTTAATATATTCTGATTTGCCAAAAAAAATTTTTACGTTGTAGCGACTCGGCCCTCAGTTGGCATGGTCGGAGCGGGCGATCCGACTGGCCCTCAGTTTGGATGGCCGGGGACCCACTTCACACGCATAAGGAGGATCGCCCGCCGAAGGCGGGCGATCCGACTGGTATGAGTAAATGCGTGCAGCAGTATTTACCGTAGTGGTTATTGACAAGATGCCCACGGAAAACTCGTCAGAAATTGAGTCATTAAGAACGAAGGCACTTTTTTTCAGGTTTTTGACCGATTCACACCGTTTTTTCGCCATTTTCCCCACTATAAAGCACCCTGATAGCATTTTAGATCGAGTACCGAATTATCGTGTGAGTTTAAAGGCAGTGGGCGCGTGCTGGGGGGCTGGCGGTTGCGCGGTTGCTGTCAACGTCACTGGTGGAAGTGCTGAATGTGGAGCGGCTAAACGCCCTGTCGCAGCCTTCCAGTGACGTTATAGCACCAACAGCACGCTCCCAACCTTCGTCCGCTGCCTTTGAAGCCGCGCATCGCACTCGTCCGGAAAGCGTGAGGTGCAGACCATGTCACGATGGGTCGAAAATTTCGCATATTACTCAGCATTGTGTGATGATTTTCAGAGCGCGAACTGCAGCATTAAACATGAGCTATCTCATCAAAACAACAACTGATAACAATTTCCTTTCCCTACCTTCATAATGCCATTCCAGTTATCACCAGTGGCAATTCGGAAGAGCGTCAGGAAAGCCATACCGAAATTCTTGAAATGTGCATGCTCACCCAAACCATCACAGGGGTGATCTTCAGAGCACTCTGCAACGAATAAATGTAACTGTGCAGGGACTAGTAGAGAAATGTAAGGAAATGTAGATAGCTTACAAAAACTTACCAAGCTTCCCGAAAAGCTCCACTCCAAGAGCTGCGAAAATGAAAAACAGCAGAAAGAAGAGCGACCCGAGGTTGCCAACCTGAAATATGACCCGGTTTCCAACGTGTTCAAAAATGACAGTTTTAGTTGTTCATGAATTGGTGGAATCGTCGAAATGCCCAAAGAAGGCCCCAGGATTGGGCGAGTATTCGAAGAAGCGGAACATTACTGCGCAGGCGAGAGACAAGAATTAAAGTATGAGGGAATAGGAAAACGCTGCAAGAAAAGCAAGATGAGAAAGGTTGGTCCTGCACAGAGAGAACGCAAAGCGTCACTCCTGTGTTGATAGAAATAAAGGACTGCTGACATAAGTCGCCTCAAGATGTGTGACGCAGTTTACAGGTGGCCTGGTTCGGCTGAAGCAGCTTCTCAGATGGCGAACTGCACACGGAAGGGGTTTCACCTATCGGATAGTCACGGAATGCACCTCTGAGGAGAGAGGTCATACCGAATGCAGCGTAAGTTGGTTATGGAGCTATGCGAGACCCAGTGCAGAGTGTGGTCCATCACGTTGGGGTTGGACGGCGTGTGTTGCAAATGGCATTACGTGGACTGCATTCCCACCAGGACCCACGGTGCACTCTCATTGGTCTGCTATAATCAGTCTGTCAAAGTACCAATTAGAGATGAGCTGGAATTCGCTTAGTTTCACTGCCTTTCATTGTGCCCATGGTGTCCGAAATTTCTACTAATTTTGAATTTTGTTTTATTCTTGAAATGTCATGGACAAGACTACATGAGACATTGAAAGTGTGAAGTGATATACAGTTTATATCTGAGGGCAGGGAGAGGCGTGGCTACGAGTGCTGAAAGGCGAGGCAGAGACGTATGTACATATAAGGGTGAGGGTCAGCTTGAAGCCCTACAAAAATGTTACGATTGACAAAGAGTTTCCAGAAGGAATTGTTCGCTCCTTATGCTTTTAGGGGTGTTATGAGGTACTTATAAAATGTTTTCAGGAAAAACTGAAAGCCCTCATACCTGTGGTAGCGCTTCACCGACAGTATCCAATAGCGATCGTATTCCTTTTGCCATTTTCAGCAGTTTGAGCACTGAAAAGTTAAGAAACTTGTAATACAATTTTCTCTTGAGAAGTAAGTTTTTCACTAGTTTTTCGAATTCTGCGAAAGCGAAATACTCAGAGTTGTTGAATGATCTTGAAAACTAGCCTCGCGCGATTCTCAGTACCCTCATAACTCGAATGATGGTCGGATTGATAGGCAGTTCTAGTGCTTCGAACTCTTCAAATATGATGCCGGCCACAGAGAGGAAGACGATGAACATGTCCAGACGATTCACAGCTGTGTTCACAGAAAATGCGGCTGATTTCCAGACTCTAGTTTCATGGCGCTTCCAGTGTGAACACAGCAGTGAAGAAATAGTTCAGAGCTTTCAGTACGTACTTCAGTCCGGGTGGCATCATGTAGAACTCCATTGCCATCGATATTACATTGATGCCTGCAAAGGAATAAGTTAACGGTATCATGTGCGATCAATACTAATTAAAGGAAGTTGGCACGATGATTGGGTGCTCGGCCTAAAATGCTAGTAGGGGGCTATATAGTGGGGAAATGGCGAAAGAACGGAGTGAAACGGTCAAAATCCTGCTAAGAAGAGCCTCGTTTTCACTGTTAGTAATCAATTGGACGAGTTTCCCGAAGGCATCCTA
>MU917373.1:1917-12869 GCA_036418165.1 Cooperia oncophora | reverse complement strand
TGGGCCTCATTTGAATCAGAGTTTTAACCACTACGCCACCGAGGTCGGCTCGTTGGTTGGGGTCACACTTTGGATCTCATTCAGAATCGTAGTGATATATTAATGCAATAATTTTTACGTAATGGTTCTTGGGACCCAGCCATATCTTCCCAGACGAACCTGGTGCTGATTGACTGACTGCGAGGGGCTACAACAAAGTTCGGCCGAATCAGACGGAATACAGCAAAGCTGGGATACCTGGGCCATGCATGTTTGTATATTCAGCTAACCCGTATCAGGAGAGGGGCACGTCGTACTTTGGGGGTTTCCTGCGATAGGACTCGTATTGGTCGAAGGAGGATTGGGAGAGAAGTCATATTTGTTAAGAAAAATGTTCCCGGTTTGGGAGATGGTAGTAGGATGGGGGAGGGGAAGGGGAGGAGTCGCACCAGAGGTGGCAGTTTCGAGGTGGCGGTCGTATTTCGCGAAAATTTTTTCCCAACGGCGACCTGATCGAGAGACGGAGGTGGTGCAACGGCGAGTGGCCTGTTTACCGCGCACCTGGTCTCGGTTCAAGTCCCGGATTGAATTCGACCAAGCGTTCGACCTCCAGTAACGGTAAAGTGGAACGAGATTCGTCTGGGAGGATCAAAATACTGACCTGTGCATCGTATGCCCCATAAGTTATTGTGCAGACCACACAACACTCAATAAGCACCTACGATTCCGAAGGAAGTAGGTGGAAATGGAAGGGCTGCATACCAAGGAGGGATAGTTCAACGGCGAAGTCTTTGTCTTCATTACCAGGCTGAGCCTGCGCCTGCCAAAGTTGCAACAGAGGCAAAAAATCTCCGAAATGTGGCATTGTCAATGTGTGGTGATTTATGGACTACACGAGGATCTCTTCCTGTTGGCGAGTAGCCAGGGAACAGCTAAATCAATAAGAACTGGCCATTGTAAAAAAGCGAGAACGCACACAAACGGCTGTATTCGTGAAAGGAGTGCAATTAGGTTATAGTACGCAGTAAAGCGTCGGGAACGTAAATTTTATTTGGAAAGCGTTTTCGGATAAACTAGTGCATTCCAGGCAAAGAACCATTGGGGAAACGATTAAGATGGAGTGCATTGGTGATGATGACAATGACGTCTTAAAACACTTAGAAATGACCCGAAAAAATGAAGGAAAAGTTTTGGCAGCAATCAGCCCACCTCTAAAATGCGCCACGCATTCATTTCCTTTTGAATCGCTTAGTAGGCGGCGGGGGGGGGCACTTTGCAAGCCGTTTCGTCAGCCAACACGGGCCTCCATCTCGTCGGGACAACGATGCGGGCCATATTGCAGTCGCTGGAGGGGGAACGAATGAGTCGCCCCTGCCAGCGACCACAGTATTGGCCTTCAAAAATGTTTTCCAGTCTTGCATTTTCTGCGGCGTTTTGTATTTCGAATGTGAAGATCTGGAGGGCCCTCTCCTGCCGCGCCTCACACGGCAGCCTTCTATTGGAGGAGGGAGAGGGAGAAAACGCTAAAAATCTTAGGAAGTGTAGAAAAGTGGGGCAAGCTTAGGAGACGGCAGGAAGGAGTGGAGGGACGGTCGTCCTCGAAGGGGAGTTTAGGGAGGCGGAGGTGGATTCGAGTGCTTACGAAGTTTCTGGGAGGTAAAATATTCCCAACGTCGACGACGTGCTCTGCTGGTTAGATAAAGACCTATGAGTGCCAATCCGTGTACAAGTCACGTCTCTACCTTCCTAGCACACTATCCTAACGGGGTAGAGTAAGTGGGGGCATTTTCAGGGGAAGCCTGATTCCATTTAACGTACACCGATGGTCTGATTAGTTACCAAGGCAGAATCCGGCTAGGTATTAGATCCCCAGACCGCTAAGGCTCTTGCTAAGGCCGCCACCTTCTACTAACAACAGCACCTGCGCCATAGAAGATAGGTACATCCCCAAAATTTCCCAATCCTTTTTAAAAGGTTTCGAGAGCTTTTTCCCAATGGTCCGCTGGTTCTGGCCATTTGATGTGAGCGAGGACTTTTCCGATAATGCTTTGCACTACGAATCCGAGACCTTGCACTTTTTCAATATACGAAATGGTTACGGCAGAAAAGGCATGCTCAGCAAATGAGCCGTAATTTTCGTATGCGCCCCACTTCCACCTCGCTACATCCCAAGATGGCCAAGCCCTGTTATTATTAGGTTGAATCGTCCATTAACTAAGAAACAGAGGCTTTACTAACCTCCGGGCTTTCAAGGGATTCCTTATATAGAAAAATATTAATAGCATCCGAGTTGTGCAACCACGCCTGACAATGGTACATCCATCCTAAAGATACTTTCCATTTGGGCAAAAGTCCTCATCTCCATTACGGTAATACTGATTTTGTGCAGAGACTTCATTACATGTCCTCCCCTCCGCCCCTTAAAAGTTGCTAGAGCCAAAACGGGTACTTGAAAGGAAATCAAAAAAGGCTTACAAAATTGGCACAAACAGTGTGAAGCTAAGGGGCCGTCTCCCTGGGACGAAGGCTCTAGCTCGGATAGTGTGACATGCAGGGCCCCGCTAGAGGTCAAGGATTTCGCCCATGATTGATACGGAATCCAAGTCACAGATCACCTCTCTCGACGAAAACAAGTCTCCGTTACCCCCCCCCCTCCCTCTGGTCGGGAAGTAGGTACCAGGCTCATCTGGGGATAAAAGTCGGCGGATACTGAGTTCTACATCGACTGGCCCTGCAAATTGTTGAGTCGAGCAACTCAAAAGGGTTTCAACACTCCAAGTGGAAACGAAATGGGGGGTCTCTCAAAATACATGGGCGTCGTGACCCTTTCTTAAAGGCAGTTGGCACGATAAATCGCTAGACAGATGTAGGATTTATACGACTGGCTAAACGGAAATTCGTACCTCGGACAGGCTCTCCGTGGCGCCTCCTCCAAGGTGGGTACCCTATAACGCCCTATCGAGCAACAACATTACGTCCCAAACGCCTTCCTTGCCCGCCCGCCCACAAACGGACGACCGTTTCTGACGTATTCATTCATTTGCTGAGCAAATTATGAAGCAAAGGGATTGGTATGAAGCGGCCGTGATGCTGCATGCATATATGGGTACACATATGCAGCCGTATCTTCGGTAGCGGTGATTGGCAAGATGCGTACGGGAAACTCGTCCGAAATCGATTTACAAGTCACTGAGAACGGAGGCTTTTTCTTCGCCGGATTTTGACCGTTTCACTCCGTTCTTTCGCCAAGTTTCCGCCCCTACATAGCGCTTGCCTAACATTTTTTGGCCGATTGGAACCATCGTGTCAACTGCCTTAAAGGATAAAGGATAAAGTCTTCGCCGTTAATCAATCCCTTTGTGGGATGCGGCACGCATTCTACTTCCATTCAGAATCGAGTGGCTTATTGAATGAGATGTGGCCTATACGACTTGCGGGGGGCAGCCGATGTACCATCTCCGCCTCACCCTTTTCTTATAAGTGGATATTACACAAATTCATAGCAATTATACAACTGTAATGGTCAGTTATCAGAGACGAATCTTCCACAATAGGGACATAATCAAATCGCAGGGCACCTATCATGCTCTGGGGCAAGGTTTACTTGCCAAAAACATAAACCCTTCACTTCTTCCTCCTACCTACAATCTCCCTGGATTCTCCAGCTTCCCACCACATTTCTGGGGAAGTTCGCCAGTTTCACTCCTAAAAGCCACCGCCCAACGCCGAAGAGACATATAGCGGCATACAGCGCCGGTGAAATAGGAGTATCTGAGAAATCAGAAACTGAAAATTCTTTTTCAAATGCATTACGACTTTGTCCTCCCTGCGACCAAAAACACTACCCTCTCGCTGGGGAACCCTATTATACCTCATGCTCTGACTACGGGGGCCCTTCGGAACCTACATGTCCCTTTGCATTTTGAGCCTAATCAAGTCCACGCAGGGAGATCCCGACTACGGCCTATTTTTTACGAAGGGCTAGGACTTCGATTCATGAGCTTATTAGAGGAAACATTTCAGGTCTAAAGGAATAACTAATGAGTGGCTCTCAGTTATTTTTTCACTTAATTGAATTAATTAACTTCACTTCTAAGCCATAGTTCTCAGAAACTATTAAAGCCAATTAGAATTAACAAGAGCAGAATACAAGCTTCGAACGCAATATTAAACCTCACACTGCAAAAAGTGTCATCATTAAACAACCACTCTCAAGTTCTCGCCTTGAGAAGCACTTGTACTTGCCAGGGCAAGCAGTACACCTGCTTGTTGCGTACTTTACACCCCTTATCCCTGAGACGGAGTAGGCGTGGCAATTCAATTGGTATACAGTGGGGTCCTCATGGATATTTCAATTTGGAACAATTATTACTTTTTCTATGTTTGGCAAAGACATGATTACAACTTTCCCAAAACGAAAATATCTCACGAAAACCTTGGCTGCCTCTATCAGTTCAAGTACGCCTGGCCACTACCACATATGAGGAATTTTGAGTGTATGTACCATCTCATCAACGCTACTCCCATGTAAGTTATGCCATGACATGTTCGATTGTTGAAGTTGTTGGAGTTCCTGAGGCCCTGGCAGAGACGATAACACCTTGCTGTCGGTGGATTCAACATGATTTATGTGTCGTTGTACTAACCAACCGAAAGAAGCCGCCACCAACTGACGCTGTTCTTATCCCTTGCTTTAAGAGAGAGGAAGATTTATGGGCCGAGGACAGATATCGAACAATAGAAAAGGCTAGGTCAGCCGAGAAATTCGTGTCTGAGCCTCAGCCGTCAGATCCAGAGGTTCTTTCGCACCCGTGCAGGACTTGCAGGATCGACTCAAGTCCAGGTTGGAGCACGAAGGATACGTGGAAGTTTCCCCAGGGGCACGCTTCACTTTACCCTTTACAAGCCCATCTTTTGAAGTGTGGGCCAAGACCTCGATATGACTGACCCGAAATTTCGCTCTGAGGGTAGTACTCTTCATGCATGAGTGTCGCATATCGCACCTGTGCAGCACGTTCCTGCTCACAGCGCCACGGGTACAGGCGCCAGTACACCTCCGAGCACCGAACTTGCTGAAAACCTTTCCCAGGAGTATCTGCACTCTCTAAGGGCGGATAGCCATCCTTCGAGAACAACATCACCTGGAACCCTTTCTACAGGGTTCGCCACGCTTCTGGCGCCCTCACAACTTGCGCCGACACCTTCTGCCCCAAATGGATGTGGAATCCGTATTAGAAAGGTGAACAATCACCGCGGGCGAAAATTGCTGTCCTGTTGTGTGGCAGCAGGAACGAGTTCCGACAAGGATTCACCCCAAATGTCTAAAATTAGGGATGTAAAGTGTGAATAGCGCCTACTCATGTAAGCGCAGTCTAAATCTGCACTTCTCCTACACATAGTTCCATGTCATGAACGAAAAATAATTCACTGGGCGGTGATCATTTTTGTTTTCCGAGGGCCAAGTGATCAGATTTTCTAGAGATTCTTCAAAGAGTGGATGGTCTTCACAAGAACATGCGGATACAGTCGACAGGCAAGAAGAAATATCGTTGTGATTGTTGAAAAATTGAAAAAAGAAACCCTCAGGGGCTGAGGCTGGGTGAAAACAAAGAGGAAGCCCAGCTTCCGTTCCTGCGTGCCCTTAGACGGAAGCCAAGCGAAAATCAAGTCGTTTCTTTGTGCTCGTAGAAGTCATTGTTTTTATCCTCCCAGACGTATCTAGCCCCAGCTTTAGTTGATAAGAGAGGGATCCAACCGGAATTAGTCACAGGCGCTGTCTTGACTGCTTAACTTCCTAACTTTCACTTTACGCTTTCATAAATGGCTGTGGAAAATCATTGTACTTTCGTTCTACTCACGTAAATATTTATATAAGTTTTTCATCCAGAAGCGATTAAAAATGAAAACAGGGATGAAAATTGTGAAGGGGGATGAAAATGAAAACGAAAATGGAGTGATAAGAAAATGTACATAGCGGATCAGTGGGAGAAGGTCCTTCCAAAGCCTCGACCAAGGGGCATCAATCTGCCGTTTCCCAGCTGACCTATTTCTCCATGGAATTATTTTGAAATGGTATAAAAGCAGACTAGAAAGGTAGAGTCTCGGAGAACACTCCGCTTTTATCGTATAGGCGAGTCGTTGCCTACCTTCCATTGGTACGCTTCTTGCTGCAGTTTTAAAGGGTGGAGCCAACCAAAGGAACCGGTGAAGTTGTTCGAAAGACCACTCCCACCCTATTAGAGTGAAATGTGCTTTCCTTTCAGGGTCGTCGTGGTTGGAGATCCTCAGCGAGGGAAGGAGGTTCGTGTCTATCACCGGTAGATGAGGGTAGGAGGATGGATCCTACTTTTCATTCAGAATAATGTTTTCAACCCTTGACGTTTCTCCCATTTTTCAGCTCCAAGTCCTCGGTGCCAACGACGGCTTTTGGGGAAAAGCTGGAAAATTTAGCAGGAAAAATCTCTCGAAATGTGGCGGAATATTAGCAATAGTTAAGAAGATGATAGATAAGATAAAAAATAAGGGAAGATTTTGTGGCAGGGTTGTATTTTGCGAAAAATTCCCTCGACAGCGGGGCCTGCCCTGTTTTCCTTGCATTTGTCATTGTATAGCCCCAGCACTCTTCAAGTCTAGGCATCCTTTTTTAAGTCATTTGCTGAAATAATAGCTACATAAAAATAAACAACAATAAAAGCCCATTTTAGTCAAATGAGTGGGCAAATGGGTTGCGGCGCTGAAGAACTGGAAACTGCTGCCGAAATAGGGCAAATCAGTAAAGAATGATTTATTTCGGCTGCAAGGATAGACCAGTTCCGTGGCGACCCGAGGGCGGCGGCTTGCATTTGAGGTGCGAGGAAAACGGCGAGCAAGTGGTGGACGGCGACGGTCATCAATTCTGACTCAAAACCTCACATTGAGACATATGCGATCGTTAGGCCAATGTGTGTGTGAGGGGGGGGGAGAACGAGTGAAGAGTCCATAGGAAGACCTTCGACTGCAGAAGCCTAATAAATCAACTTCCGAGAAGAAGGGATTTGAAGAATGTCTAGTCCTCAAGTACATACACGCACACTTTTGCCAAAATGAGAATAGCTGGAGGGGTGAGGGTGACGCTCGGCAAACGGCCGGCGGCGATGGGTGGCTCTCGACGGATGTGCACTTCTGTTCGTGGATTTCCATCCCGAAAATCCTCAATAATGCATAATTGGCTGGGTTAGCTCCGCTTTTTGCAGTTTTGTTCGTGGAAGCTCTGCAATCGCTTCGCTCTTCAACGAAGTGAAAGCATGAACCAGAGGGATTCTTCAACGGAATTAGCCGTACAAGGCCTTTAATTTTCTAGCAAAGAAAAAATCCTGTGGAGGAATCCGTGCGTAACCGCGGGTGACCTAATAAGACAGTGTTCTACTAAGGCTGCGTTCATACTATGCGGCAACTTCTACCAGCGACTATCAGCGTCTCGAAGTTCTAGAAAACTATGGATATCGATTCAACGTCTACCAGCTCCACCAGCGACCAGGAGTATGGGGTATGGGGGAGTAGGAGGGTAGCAGACTGCTGGTAGAGTATTAGGAAGTAGGAGACGACAGACATCTGTATTAGGCGTCGCGAAATTGTGACGTGCGCAACCGCACCGTTTTACTACACAATACCGTACTTCCTGGGTTCGCTGGACGGATGCTGATGCGTCGTTGAGGTGGACGCTGGTATTAGGTTGTTGCATTAAGTTCTTATCACAAGTGTTGATCCTCTCCTATTTCGTTCGCATGGATGTTGGTATTACGTCATCACGTGTGCGTGACGTGTACATTATACTCTTTCATTACACTAGCTATCACTCACCGAGCTTGCATTTGCAGTACACAATGTCGCACAATTGCACTGTGACAAAACGTACCTGCGCGCACTGTTTGTTTGCCCTTACCGATGTCACAAAAGAAGCCCTTTTCGCGTTCTCAACTCGAATGATCACTGGAGATGAGAAGCTGGGGTGGGTCCTTCGTACGATAATCCATGTGAGGGAGCAGGATTGGTGCCGTCGACAAAGGAGAATCAGCCTTCAGTGGAGCAGAAGCCACCTCAAAGGCCGACCTTCACACCAAAATGGTTCCCTGTTCTGTTGGTGGTCCAGAAGAGGCATGGAGTTCTGGGAGCTGCTGGAGAAGGGACAGACGATTGATGCTTCCACATTGCTGAACACTAGCCTGCGGAAATTGAAAGATCACGTCGACCGTACTCGTGGAAGGAATGCGGAAATCTACTTCCACCATGACAACGCCCGACCTCACACTGCAAAGGCGACCCAGGCCGAGCTGGAGAAGTACGGATGGCTGATGGTCGCCACCCTCCCTACAGCCCTGACCTCGCTCCTTCTGACTACTGGCTGTTCAGCCACCTGCAGCGCTATCTGGACGGAAAAAAGTTCGAAACAAAGGATCAGGTCAGAAAGGCGCTCGACGACTTCTTCAAGTCCCAGCCTCCGTCGTTCTGGAAGGATGGAATCGACAAGCTGCCTGAGCGCTGGCGTCGAGTAGTGAATGGTGATGGTGCATTACATCTAATCTCCAGCTGGTTCGTTTTTGCAGATACTTTACAAAAAGTCCGTGTATAAGACACCTTATGCGACAACCTGGTAGAAGCCAGACCAAATACCATACTTTTCCAGCCCCTCGAAACGCTTACGCTGGTGGACGCTGGGAGACGCTAATGTTCTTTAGATCGATATCTATATTTTCTTAGTCGCTGACGCTCGGACGCTCGAGATGCTGATGGTCGCTGGTGGACGCTGCCGCAAAATATGAACGCAGCTCAAGTAACTGTCGAAGGAGAACGGGTCACGTTCCACGATGGGGATCCCCAGCGAGGAGAGTCGTATTTGGTCGTTGTCGAACAGGCGAGGACGAAAGTCGGAAGGAAGAAGCGTATTTGCCTTAGGAATAATGTTTTCAATGGTAGACTTTTCTCGGTATTCATCGTTTCATGTGAGTCACGTACCCCTCCCCTCCCCCTTCCACCGATCTACTGCGGTTTTCTGGGAAAGCTGAAGGTTTTGGGAAAGTTTGGAAAAAAAGTGCGTATTAATATGAGAAGCCGTACGAGAACTTAAGATAGCCATGAATGGCGGCGTTTGAGGAAAAGGAGCGGTCGCACGGGAGCAGAATTTCTCGAGGGGGGGAGTGAGTTGTATTTTTCCAAGCTTTCCTTGAATGGCAGAGGTTGCGCATACTGGAATGTGCAACGCTACTTCTACTCGGATGCGCCACGCTTTTTAGTTATTATAATATTGGAATTGTCGATGGAGACCAAATAGCCATATGCTTCAAACAACCAACAGAGTTTAGGGTTTCTTCAATGCGGAACACGTTCGTCACATGCTAGCAGAGCTCTCGCGTCATTTTCCTTTATTCTTTTTGTCAACTACCTCCCCAGTGTTGTCCGAATTCCGTCTATCCTCCTCACTCAGGAGTCAAAAGCGAGAGGGATCATTAATGGTGTTGGTCTGAGGGAAGGGACGAAACAAACCTTGTTCCTTCACCGTAGTTATTTTCTACCTACGTCTTACTTCTATGTCTCTATGTTTTGAAAGAGGATAGGTTTCCAGACCTTGTCAGTGACCCCATCGGTTACATGGCCTGTTCGGATAACACCTAGTCTATTAGTCCATGAGTAGGCTAAAAATTCCACCGAGAGAATTTTGGCCTGTCGTCGCGGCCTCCATCATCGCAGTTACTCTGACCACTCTTATTGACTCTTATTCCGAGTGCGACATCATCTACAGTTCATATCCTCACAATCGGTCGGGGTGGTGTCAGTATTCACAGAATGAGCCCCCTGCGACGTTCTCACCATGGTTCTTCTCTTTCTGAATTGATCACAGAGCGATCACCACTGACAGCCCAGGGCGGGCTCACTCTACACCTCCTGACACGACCTCGACTGATTGCGATAATGTCAACAATATCTCTTCTCTACAGAGTCTATTCCCAAGGGAATCCCTTACAAATAAAGCTAGAGTGTAGCGGAAACGCCACAGAATGCTGTAAAAGTTTTCGTGAAAAAGTCCACTGTGCATGCCTCCTTCATTTTGCACTTGCATTACAAGTGGCAATTGATTTGCTAATCTCAATGGTCTGCAGGCATAGGAATAGAAGACAATAATTTGCAATTCTCCTTCATCGCCCATGTTGAGAAGGCATTCTCATCGCTCATTCTGATACGCTTTTCACCGGGCAGTGGTGAGGCCGGCGATGCTCTACGGCAGCGAGTGCTGGCCCATATGTTGGAACCGTGAAAAACAGCTTCACGCAGCTGAAATGAGGATGCTGAGATGGGACCTGCGGCTGGACACGACTCGACAGAGTCAGAAACGAGGACGTCAGAGCGGTCACACAGACGGCTCCTCCGATCCAGCTGAAGGCACGAGAGCAGCGACTAAGATGGTATGGGCACGTGCTGAGAAGGCCCGAGGAACACCCGATAAGGAAGGCACTGGACTTCGAAGCACAAGGCAAGCGACCACGAGGAGCCCCGAAGAAAAGGTGGAGGGACGTGATCAAGAAAGACCTCACTGGAGTGAAGGCCATGGCAGAGGACGCCCTGAATAGGACTGGCCTAAATTTTGGCGAAATCGCCTTCTATAGAGCCTGAAAGGAGCGATGCAAAAATTATGAGTACTCGACCAAACCCCAAACAAAACCCAGGAATTGTCCGGGTAGTCGTCAATTTGTTTCAGGCCTTTCAGGCTCTGAAGAAGGTAGTACCGCACAAGCGTAGGCCAATAGAGCTCCCTCAGCAACCGCGTGCGGAGGTGGAACTAACAATAAGCATACTAAAATGGCCACCACCGGGTTTAAGGAAGGCTCCGTTGTACATTCTTGCACAATACCGCCCCCAGTCTCCGCGGAATCGGCGTTTTACCACAGATTCTGCCAAAGTAGCTTTAAAAGCTGAAAAATGGACCATTTTTGAACACCACT
>MU917372.1:0-11962 GCA_036418165.1 Cooperia oncophora | reverse complement strand
GAGTTCGAGGTTTTACCATGATGGCTTGACGAACTTGCTCCAGCTCCACAAGAGCTCACAGGTTTCACCAGTGTGAGACTTGTGAACCCGAACTAGTGAAGCAACGAAAGTGCAAAATGCCCCCTCCCGTCGCCTAACAGCGCCAAGCTGGCTACTTGTTTTGATACTTTCGCAAATTTCATTGCAGCATCGCCGCTGGAGGAAGAACGCCATCGCGAGGATTCTCGGCAGAGTGAAGTAGGAGAATTCAAGAACTTCGAGAAGAAAAAGGAAGTACCGCCAGTGGAGAGTGTGAAAGATTTAGAGCAAATACCTACTCGGATCAAGTACGTCGAGCAATTCTCATTACTGCTTCTCTCTTCTCCATCCATTTAGATCCATGTCGTTTATCCACTAAAGTAACCATGTATTGTGCGACACAGTTCGGTTTGGTGGGGCCATTTTAGTGGTTTCCATCGAACCTCTCAGCCCCTGTAAGCCGAAAGTCGCTTGTTATAGTTACGGTTACAATAGGTAGAGGTGATAATGGAACCGTCATTGCTCAACCCGCTACTCTGAATCAATTTGAGAAGCTGCAATTGTCAGGAATTTCAGGGTGAAAGGGAAGCGCAGGAGGGTATCTTAGCCCGTGGGATCTGGAAGCAAAGTTTGAATTAGTTGAGAGAAGTCGCAAGCAGTTTATTTAGGTGTTTAAGAATTGGAGTTTCTTGGCAGTCCTTAGGAAAAATCTCCCCCTCCCCCTTTCTCTTTTCACTGTTTACCAATGGAAATGTTTCAGTGATGACGAATCCGATGCAAATTTGTCGTCTCGAAGACGCTTTTCCAGTGGCGGTCACCTGCAAAGCTCAGCAGCGGCTGCCTTGATCATCAACAAGCCGCCCACTTTGGGTGATTCATATGGCTATTGGACTGCTTTTCTTTGATCTATAGGTTGTAAATAATTATAGTCTCGGATGCAGAGTCCATTCTAAACTCCCCTCGCTGCTCCGAAGGATTCCTGAAAGGCGCCGAGTCGGATGGAGACGTGCACCGTGTGACTGTACAGGGAAATGCACCGCGTCGCCATCGTAAACCAGCTTACAATGATGGTTGGTCACAAATCGTAGAAATTTTAAATTTCTTGGCTTCATTTCTGAACTCGCAATGTGTTATACTAATCTATGATGAACCTCGGAATTCTAGGGGATGAAAACCTCGGAATTTCTGAGAGCTTGAATTTTAGGCTTCGAGAATTTTGGATTTTCGAGAATTTTTTGGAAATTTAGTAACTCATTAGTTTTTTTTCAAGCTTTACATTTGAAAACTGCTCAGAGAAAGAATTTAGCTAAGTGTATCAATGAGATTTTCAGTTTATCGCTACATTTACGGTTATCAGTTAAGTGAAGAAATGCATGAAAAGTTATAGTAATTACCAACAAGTTACTGTTTAGATGGTACGATTCCTGGTGAACATGTGACGTACATTCATTTCCTCAGCGCTCGACAGAGAATCTTACAAAAGGTTGGTCCCAGTCCGGTAATCGAATGATGGGGCAAAGCTGAGCATCACCAAGTTCCGCCTCCTTGTTCCCGAATCGAATTCCGGATAAAATCGTGCTAAAGCTAACGGCATTTTACCTCTACGGGGTCGATCAATCGGTACCAGGTTCCTCCAAGGCAATCAAATCCTGACTCAAAGACAAACTGACACTCACTTCCGACGATGACCGTTGCTATGTGTGTGGAGAATGAACACTTTCTTCACTTGAGAGCACGCGGAAACAAAGCTGTGGTGTGGTGCTACCCTGGGTATTGTTCCGGGCTTCACACTCGCTATTTCCGAAGTATAGCACTTTCGTCAATACCGAAGTCCCACGAGAAACAAGAATTGGGCGCTGTCTGGCGACGGTAGGGGGGAGGGACATTTTGCCCTCCAACGACTTCCCAACGTGTCGACCCAGCCTCTTCTCGAGTTGACAGGTTTTACCATGATGGCTTGACGAGCTTGCTCCAGCTTCACAAGAGTTCACAGGTTTCACCAGAGTGAGACTTGTAAAACTAGTGAAGCAACGAAAGTGCAAAATGCCCCCCCCCGTCGGCAAGGTTGAGAATATTGTGAGGTAGAGAACAAGGAGGAGTGTGAGAGAGAGCACAGACAAATAGCGCGTTTGAGTAAGGTTAGATGTATGGCTTTTGGGGCGGCAGCGCGGGCGAAGTATGGAGACGGCAGCCGGGTATCACCACCCTCCAGCACCGTTCACATGCGCTTCCGAGGTGGAAAAACAGCACGCCACGCACTGTGGACCCACTCACCTCGCACATGACAAGGATCCTCTCGATGAGTGTACAGTTTGTCTTTATATAGCCACGGGAAGATGGAAGGCTTAGTTTGCCTGAGCCAGAGCCAGTCCGAGGTAGGATCCTCAAGCCGTGCACGCTGCGATATCCTTCGTATCTTTCCCACCCCCATCTTGAAGATGATATTAAGTACCTGGGTTATCGATGATCGGAGCGCATCGCTCCGTGATATTTTGTCGGGAGCGCAGGTACGTCCAGGAACAGGAAGAGATGCGCCCAGCTAAACTTTGTCCGCGGCTCAGGTCAATTCCTAGGAAAAAAGTAGCTCCTGAGCAATTTTTCCATCTAATAATTTCAAAAGTTTCTATGTGAGTAAATGGTTTGATTACAGGAGGTTGAAGATGCTGTTTCGCAGTTTAGCTTACAACTAAACACATGTGTGAAGGAAGCAGAATTTTTGTGTCGGCGTGCGATAATGTGGAAGCAGGTCGGTCGTTTAATAAATAAAAATGATTGTATTAGGTTATGGACATTTTTTATTGACAACTATAGGTACTGCTGCCGAAGACTGGACGGTCCGCTCAATCGACAGCAGGCTTAAGCAGCATTTTCCTTGGGTCCAACCCGAACAGGTCTCTTATTACTTATTTCTTATTTGTGATTCAAGCTAAAGTCTTGATTAGCCCTCCTGTCCTTATTTCCTCCCTTTTTTTTGTTCCTCGAGAGCCTGAGCGCGGATTAAGAAACTATGAATTACATGGCTCACAATAAGCTCGTAGCGCGGACTTTTCTCATCTCCGGCAGGATAGCATTTACAGTTTGCGACAACGACGATTTACTCTCGCGATTTAGGCTATCTTGTACTTGCGGCGGAGCGGATGGACTGATCTCCAAAGCGACCTCAGCGATGAGCTAACAAAAGTGATGACGGGCCCTGGTCATCGCAGAATCGCTTTAAGGCAGACTTTCGTAGGTGGCGTGGTGGATAAAGAGAATCTTGTTTATCTGATTGACTAGCTCGTGAAGAAAAAAGGAATGGACACCGTCGAGAAGGCCTCAAATAGGGCTCTACTCGTGCCACGGGAAAGGTAAACAATGGAAATGGTCTACGGACAACCTGAACTCAATCCCTTTGAACGCGTCGATCTTCTCTTTTTCTCTGCACTCTCTCGTCCGCATGGCACTCTATGGCCGTTGTGACTTCGCTCACTCCAGCTTTTCACCGACTATAAGTAGCTCACCCACCCCGGAGTCCCCTCCCCTTGAAAAATCCGTTTCCTGGCTCGCCATACGTTTTTTGCACGTTTCGATGCTTTGGCAGCCGCTGCCCTCTATCCGTCTGCGTCACAGGGTTTCGTAACAGGACCATGCACAAAAGTTCAAGATGTCCAATGGTAAACTATCCTAGGAGACAGAATTTGAGCCAAGTCTCAGAGTTCTGAGTCCACGAAGAAAAAATTCGGTCAGAGTGGCTGATTGGGGCAGTGAAGAGTAAATAGTGCCCTTTTTTCTGAATGTTTCCTCATTTTAGTGATCCTTACAATTTTATCCATAATTCCAGAAGCCTTGATCCATGGCACCAGTTGCGCTCAGTGTCTCATCATGAGACGATGGAACCGTCCAAATTGAAAACGCTGATATCAATAGTTAGTCAATACTACATGGAGAGTCGTGAGCCAAGGTGAGTTTCTTCCTTTTCTTGTTTTCGTGGTTGCATATACTATTTTTGTGATATTCTGTGATCAGTCACAGTGCGAACTGCTGAAGGTGCTGAGAAGTGTTGGACTTCTCGAGGAATAGCCATTTCAGGTTACGTGAACTGCTGGAAGGTTCGAATTGTGCTCGGCTATGTCGTTTTCTATTTGCCCGCTACGGTCCAGATCGATGTCGCTTTTTCGAGTATCCGAATTCAGCAGAAAAGGTTTGTTCAAATTTGACTTCGACTTTTGTACGGGAACAAATTCAGACGAAAGAAGCCCAGTTCATTTTCGCTATAAATCGGCTGATGGTGATTTACGAGAAACAGAGTATTCGTTGTGGGTAACGTCGTTGCTTTCACCCACGGTACCCACAGGTACCTGAAATACCAGCTGACCTTGTCCCGCCTGAGCAGCTCTGTGTTTCTGCAGCTGTTTTACCGTGGATTGGGCCTGTATTTTCGTATTATTTATTGGAATGTTTATTGTACAAGGAAAGTAGAGGTACTGTCAGCCCTGCACTAAGCTACAGCTACTGTATTGCTGTCGCTGGTGGGATGTACATGCATCTTTCAGATATAGTCCGATCGACCTTACCGAAAGGAGCAGGGCGTGTGCCACCGAACAAGGATTATGACGGAAATTTCAGTTTTCTTTGAAGTTCATTCTCTCCATTTTCAGTGCTTGATATTAACGAATCCGGACGTGGATGCGATGTTCCTGATAGAATGCGTCGGTGAGACCACTCCAACGCTCAGCGTGCTACTCAAAGAGGCGGATCTCGTCGAAGACACACAAGACGAATCGAAGCTGTTCCGGTATCTCCTTTTTTCGCTAACTTATAATATTTTGGGGAAAATACATCGATTCTGTCTCCTGTTCTTGTTTTGTTCTCTTATATGGGTTCAAGTTGTTCGAATCCCCAGGGCTTTTTTTGAAGGCGAATAGGTAGGACTTACGGTTGGAGATCGTTGGTAAAACGTAGGTCTCACCTTCGCCAACCGTACTCTGACTTTGGCGCTTTCGCGGTAATTTCAGTCCATATATCCTACCAGCTAGTAATCAATTTTTTACCAGTTGATACCACACCTTTGAGTGCTGCTGAAGCCGCGAAGAGAATGATTTGATCTAAACAATCAAGATATTTCACAACCTTATAACGAACACGACGATCGCTACTGGCATCCGCCGGCGTTGGCGCTAAAAATGAGCGCCACATTCGTGATCAGTGTGTTGAATAACATCCTTAGACGACGTTCCAACAAAACATTTGAGATTTTGGAGTTGTGGGTGCAATGCAAAATAGTTCTTTTGACGGTAGCAGCCTGGAAGGGAGGAGGGACAGGGGCAATTGCAAGCCCTTGTGAGCTTAGAAAGGTACGAGTTCCATTATGTACAGCTTACTTCACACGAGTGTACGGGTCTTTAAGAGAAGGTCTATACTGTTCTTGCTGCAGACGCTAGGGCGTGTCAGAGTACAGGGGGAGGGAGCGCAGATTAGCGCCTGCTCCTTCTCCACCGCAGTTGTCCCTTACCCTCAACAGCTGATGGAGAGGGAGCTGCGCAACGCAATACTGGTGGAGAACGGGCTGACGCTGCGCTAAACATGAGTCCCTGCCAACTGACACACCCCACGTCTGCAGCGAAAACGGCTTAGAAACTTTGCTAACTAGGGAAGTTCGCCAAATTACCATGGAACTTTGAATGGAGACCTGGGTAGATCGATAGAGTCTATAAGGTTATTTACAAATATAGAAAACTGCAACCTGCATTTCACAAGCAACTTATGAGCAGGTGAAGTTTGTAATGGTGCAGTAGGGTGGAGGCTTGGTGGGGAGCTGTAAAGCCTAAGCGAGAAATCGCATACTCGAATCGAGTCGTTGAACGTCGAACTTTACCACTGAACCACCACGACTTCGATTCCTTAGCTTAAACTAGTAACCACCAAGCCTCTACTACGGATACTTAATTTTTTACCTGCTCATAAGTTGCTTGTGAAATGCAGGTTGCAGTTTTGCTATCTATGTTTGTAAGTAACCTTACAAACTCTGTCGATTTATCCAGGTCAAAATTCAGTTCCACGGTAAGTTAGCGGATTTCCCTTGTGAGCACCCCCTCTTAGTTTTGCGAGAGTTTGCAAGTCTGCACTGATAGTACCCCTCCCCCCTAACCGACAACGGTGCAGCCCATATTGGCTGCCAGCCCTTTGAGAACCACATAAACGTGAAATGATGGTAAGGAATACAGAGAGTGTTTCATATGAAATCGGATTGAATGGTTTTTAAATTATAAATCGAGCATAATTACAGGCAACAACGGTTGGATACAGCTTTTGACGATTTGGTGGCATGTGTGACAGCATTTCTGTGGACGGATCTTTTGCAGAAACCTCCTGGAACTCACTAACTTCTTAGGATTTTTTTTAAATTGTAGATTTATTATACCAGCTGAACAGCTTCTCATCCTCCTGTCCTTGTTTTCGCTCTTAGCTTTGTTAGGTTGATATGCTAGAATATTCTTGTCAAAAAGGAAATCGACCGCTTGTCATTTTATATTGTTTGAGTTTACGCTTTCTTCTGCAGACACCATGTGTTAGCTGTTCGGGAGTGCATGAGATGATCTTATTGCGACACGTTTCAGTGAAGTAATAACGACTTCATATTGTAAATATTATTATTTGTCTTGCAAATGAAACTATAGGCTTGATGGTCTTATTAATGTTAGCGGGAGTTGTCCGTAAAAAATTTGTTCCATATCAGCGGAAGATTTATTTGCAAGGTACAATGATGATCCATAAAGGTAAGATATTATCAGCTGAAGAATTCTGGGTACTTTAGCAGAACTTCGTCCCGTGTCCAGTATGAGGTCTGAGCGCCCTTTCGCGTCACTGAGAGTGAGGCAATGGCTGAAGCTTTCTCGATAGCATCACGAATACAAAAGTCGTCACACGATGCATAAATACCACGGCGTTGGTTGTGGGCGATGAAGAAGCAATGAACCGCAGAAGCAGTCGCCTGCTCCCTGGAACACAAGAATTCAGCGTAAGGTGAGTTATCTGGACAACTTTACATAAGATGCTAGTAAAGCGCAGTGGGCATACTCCGCTAATAGTTTCCAATACGCTCAAAGACGAAGCGTGCTGCTCGTCAGTGTTCGCGCGCATATTGCACAGTTTGTGAAGAGAGTGTGAAACTGTTTGCGGGGCTATAGTGAGGCTCCCATAATGCAAAAGATTGCACAACGGGAGTTGAACCCGGGGTTCTGTACCGGTGGGAGGGTACAATGATCCGCTACCATTGGTCCACGAAGAATGCAGCATGCAGAGCCATGAATGCTTCCCGTCCCCCTCATCATGACGAAGCTTGACGTCTATAACAACATTCTCGACCATATTGCAGACTTTGAGAAGACGGAATGAAATTGTTCACAGAGGTAGAGAGGGGCTCCCATAATGCAAAAGATTTGCACCAACCGGGAGTTGAACCCGGGTCTGTACCGTGGGAGGGTACAATGATACGTAAACATTGGTGACGAAGAATCGCAGATGCAAGCACATGAAATGTCCCCCTTCTCCCTCACCCTGACGAAGCTTGCAGCTCATAACAACGTTCTCGACCATATTGCAGACTTTGAGAAGACGGAATGAAATTGTTCACGGGAGTGTAGATAGGCTCCCATAGTGCAAAAGATTTGCACCAACCGGGAGTTGAACCCGGGTCTGTACCGTGGGAGGTACATGATACAAAAATACCGGTTACAAACATTGTGCACGAAAGAATCGCAGCTGCAGGCATGAATGCTCCGTCCCCCTCACCCTGACTGAAGCTTGACGTCTATAACAACATTCTCGACCATATTGCAGACTTTGAGAAGACGGAATGAAATTGTTCACAGAGGTAGAGAGGGGCTCCCATAATGCAAAAGATTTGCACCAACCGGGAGTTGAACCCGGGTCTGTACCGTGGGAGGGTACAATGATACCGCTTACACTGGTGCCGAAAGAACGCAGATGCAAGAGCCATGAATGCTCCCCCTTCCCCCTCACCCTGACGAAGCTTGCAGCTCATAACAACGTTCTCGACCATATTGCAGACTTTGAGAAGACGGAATGAAATTGTTCACGGGAGTGTAGATAGGCTCCCATAGTGCAAAAGATTTGCACAACCGGGAGTTGAACCCGGGTCTGTACGTGGAGGTAAAATGATACCGTTTGACCATTGGTGCACGAAAGAAGTCGCAGCATGCAAGAGCATGATGCCTCCCTTCCCTTACCGACGAAGCGTTGCAGCTCATAACAAGTTTCGACATATTGCAGATTTGAGAAGACGGAATAAATTGTTACACAGGGAGTGTAAGATAGGCTCCATCGTGGCAAGGATTGCACGCAACCCGGGGAGTTGAACCGGTCTGTAGTGGGAGGGTAAATGCTACCGTACCATTGGTGCACAAGAATGCAGCATATGCAAGAGCCATGAATGTCCCTTCCCCCTCACCCTGAACGTAAGCTTGCAGTCACATAAACAACGTTTTCGACCAATATGTGGCAGACTTTTCCTCCCCAAATCCTATCCCGCAGCCTCATCGTGGCGTGGGGGTGAACGGTTTTGGACTGTTCCAAAAACGTACCAATGCGGAGGGTGCCACGTCAGAGCCTGGCGAGCTACGCGTGGTTAATTTTCTTCTCGCCGAAAACAGTAACAACTATGGGCCTCATTCCCCTGAAGCTGAGGGAACCACCGACAGGGCGACGTCGGCTGGACGCTCGGACCGAGTCTGCTAAATCAGCAAGGGCCAACGGAGTTTTGAGTCGCCCAGGATAGGATGAGATCTGTAACTTTTTCAATGCACGGACGCTTGCTTCGGAAGCTCACATCGAAGATCTGATGTTGCAAGCCAGGAAGATCAAGTACGACGTCATCGGACTGACCGAGACGAGGAGGCATCGCCCGCTACACGCCGTGTACGAGACTGGAGAAGAACTGTTCCTCGGAACATGCGACAGCAGAGGCGTTGGCGGTGTGGGCGTCCTCGTCAACACGCACTTGGCCATGAACATCGATTCGTACGAAAGTCTGACGACCCGAATCGGACGTTTGCGATTGAGAAGATGTGGTTCAACTCCAGCTTTGACAATCTTCGTCGCCTACGCACCCACAGCTACGACGAGGATGAGCTCGAAGCGTTCTATATGGAATTGGAGAAGTTCTACAAGGAAGATAAGAAAATCATTATTAAGGTCATCGTAGGTGATGTTGAATGAAGATCGGACGCAGAAAGAACGGTGAAAAACTCACTGAATCATCGGAACGGAGTGGAATGAGCAGGGTGGAAGGCTGTCTGAGTTTATCATGTCGACCCACACCATCCATGGTAACTCGCAGTTCCAGAAGCCCTACTCTCTACGCTGGACATGGGAGTCTCCTGGTGGACAATTCCATAACGAGATCGACCACATCATCTGCAATCGAAGGTTTTGCCTGACCGATGTCGCTGTTGTCCCTAAGTTCTACACGGGATCCGACCATCGTCTCCTTCGCGCAAGATTCCGCTTTTCGATGCGAGGAGAGAGAGCCGCAAAGTTCAAGAAGCGAAGCCCCAAGACCACCATCAACTGGGATTCACTTCTCTCGCTGGGCTGGGAGGATTCTGTCATTGACAACATCGACGAGGAATACGAAAGGCTTGTTGCACATCTTCACGACTGCGCCAAGAAGTCAGAGAGTTCAAGATTACCAGAGCGTCTATATGCTGGAAATCTCGGAGCTGATTCTGCCAACGTGGAGCGCAAGAGCGCAGGCAATTACCAGCTGACGTCTGAGCTTGCGAAGCTATGCAGAGAAGCGATAAAGGAAGACCTCAAGGAGAGAAGAGCAGCAGTACTGGTGGAAGCCGCAGAGGCTGGGAAGAGCGTACGCAACGCCCGCCGCGACTTCGCCAACTGTAAGACTAAGATGACCGCCCTCCGACTGCGGATGGAACACTCACCGCATCCACAAGCGGAGAAGGTCATCCACGATTTCTCGGATGTCTTTGGCAGCCACGTCCACCTGCAACCATACCGCTTGGAGCAGGATGGATATGTCGTTCCTGCAGTTCTCTCTTCCGAAGTCCGACACGCCATCTCGTCGGTGAAGAATCGTACGGCGGGTCCCGACAGGATCAGACCCGAACATCTGAAGAATCTTCCGCCAGTTCTTGTCAAAACTCTGGCTCGACTCTTCACGCGCTACCTGTCGGAATGCAAGGTACCCACCTCGTGGAAAACAGCAAGACTGTGTTGCTGTACAAGAAGGGAGATCTGTACGACATTGGCAATATCGCCCAATCTGCTGCTGCTGTAGTCTACAAACTCTTCACACGAGTCATCCTGAATAGATTGGCAGAACTAGACGAAGGACAGCCATGCGAGCAAGCAGGGTTTCGAAGAGGATTCAGCACGATCGATCACATCCACACGGTAACGAAGCTCATTGAAGTATCGCGAGAGTACAAGATGCCGTTATGTCTCACGTTTATCGACTTGAAGAAAGCCTTCGACTCCGTTGAGACAGAAGCGGTTATCGAAGCCCTGGGCAACCAGGGTATTCCTACTCAGTACATCAGGATTCTTCGTGAGCTCTACAGCAACTTAGACCAAGATTTCACCATTCTACAAGGAAGATATCATGATGTCAGAGAGGGGTCCGAACGGGCGAACACCATCTCGCCCAAGCTCTTCAGCGCCTCTCTCGAGAACGTCATGCGTCAACTGGAATGGGAAGACATGGGAGTGAAGATCGACGGTCGGCAACTACACCATCTCCGCTTTGCTGACGACATCGTTTTGATAAGCCAAACATCGAGCAAGCGGAACGAATGCTGGCTGAATTCGACTGCGCGTGTGGAAGAATCGGTCTACGGCTGAACCTAACGAAGACGATGTTCATGAGAAACGGATTGGTATCTGATGCCCATCGCTCAACGGAACGACCATCTAATGCTCTGACTATGTGTACCTAGGTCGTGAAATCAATATGATGAATGACCTAGCTCCAGTGAAGCAGGAGGAAGCGAGCGGCTTGGGGAGCCTTCAAGAACATCGAGGAGTAGCGAAGAAGACGAAGAAACCAAGCTCCGTGCCCACCTCTTCGATTCGGTCCTTCTGCTTGACGTGCGCCTCAGAGATTTGATCTACGAAAGCAGGATGAACATGCGGTCGGTGTTATTCAACGCGCCATCGAAAGGGCGATGCTCGGAGTTTCCCGCTACACGCAAGTGAGAGAGGGAATCCGGAGCTCCGCACTCCGCCAACGATCGAAGATCAGAGACGCCGCCGCATTTGCCAAGGTTTCGAAGATCAGGTGGGCCGGACACGTCATGCGTTTCGAGGACGACCGCTGGACCAGAGCGATCACCGACTGGATTCCACGGGATGTCAAGCGAACGCCTGGACGACCGCCTATGCGATGGTCAGACTTCGTGAAAGCTCTGAACGAATGGTATGAAGTTCATCGTGTCCCTCGAGCTGAGAGAGTTCATTGGGCAACTCTTGCACGTTGCAGGGACGAATGGAGACGTTACTGGCGCCCGCTCGAGGAACTCGATGATCAACGGGAGCACAGGTGAGGTGAGATGATTGCAGACTTTGAGAAGACGGAATGAAATTGTTCACGGAGGTGTAGATAGGCTCCCATAGTGCAAAAGATTTGCACCAACCGGGAGTTGAACCCGGGTCTGTACCGTGGGAGGGTACAATGATACCGCTACACCATTGGTGCCACGAAAGAATCGCAGCATGCAAGAGCCATGAATGCTCCCCTTCCCCCTCACCCTGACGAAGCTTGCAGCTCATAACAACGTTCTCGACCATATTGCAGACTTTGAGAAGACGGAATGAAATTGTTCACGGGAGTGTAGATAGGCTCCCATAGTGCAAAAGATTTGCACCAACCGGGAGTTGAACCCGGGTCTGTACCGTGGGAGGGTACAATGATACCGCTACACCATTG
>MU917371.1:0-11962 GCA_036418165.1 Cooperia oncophora | reverse complement strand
AGGGGGTACACCAAGGATCGGAGTTTTCGCCTTTACTGTTCATTTTATGTATGGCCTATGAGACGGGGGAGATTAGGAAGGAGCCGCTTCTCACCCTAGGATATGCTGATAATGTGTTGCTGAGGAACAAATGTAAGGAGAAGTTGAAACGGTGCGCCACGTATGAGGACGGAATACACGTGCGCCTTCATACACCGCAGATCCCAGCGATGGAAAGGGCGTGGCTGCGTTCTCACTTGAACAAGGCGTAGAATTCGCTGTTCGTAGGACATTTTCATTTGATAGACATGCTGTCCTTACCTGCAATGGGCGCAGTCATGGCTGCATTTGTTTCGCAATATCCCCCCCCGCCCCAAGCGCTCTGCCGCCACGTTTTTATGAAGTACCCAAAAACGGACTCTCCATTTCTAGGATATGGAGTGTAGTTAAATGTCCAATACTGGTCGACGTATATCAGTTCCCATTGTGATACCTTCGACTGCCAAGCTCCCGTACCTGCGATCTGCGCGAGCTGCAGACGCGGATACCATAAACGACACAATTGCTAGGCTAATCTCGGTCTGGAACAAGTGGGTGCTAGTGGCGTTCTATGCGACAAGTTCACCTGAGTTCCAGGATCTACTCTTCACTCGTAAGGCCAGGCCCACCTAGAGATTTGAGACCGACCAGATTGCTGCCGAGGAGCCAGGAGCCAAGGAGCTGGAAGTGGTGGGGTGAAGTCTGGGACACGCATGGCTCCTCCGAATCTGAAGTGAAACCATCAGTGACAAAACCAAAGACAAGTGAAAGCTTATAAGATCAGCCTCGGCGGTAAACGTCCAAAAGGCAGACACGGGACGCGATGGAAAGACAACCTGAAGACTGACATGACTGCTGCTGGGCTGTCCGCAGTCGATGCCTGGAAAAGGGATTGTTGGAAAGCCTTGGCGGAAAAAGCGTACTCAACAATAGTATGAAAAGAACCCTAATGGTAAGAAGAAGAAGTTGCTCCATGTACCATACCAGCGACGTATACGCTCTCGTTTAGTTACTTCGGTATAGTTCTTTCTATACCGAGAATCCAGGAGAAAAACATCCGCGGTGAAACACTGCCATAGATGAGTTGCTGTATTGCGCTTAATCCTGTTTTTACGAATGCTAACCAGCCGAGCCAAGGAAGCAAATACGTCTCCTTCGTTTTGTAAGTGCCCACTATCGATGTTGTTTTTTTTTGGAAATATATGTTACCGACAGCCAGAGATAGTGGTAAGGGGGCAGTAATGGCTAACTGCTCACTGACAAGCTCTCCGCTCGAAATGTGGTATTGTCCGAATCGCTATTAGAGAGGAATATGCGCACGTTATTCCACAAATATTATTCTGCTCAACTGCGCAAGGCAGTGGCAAAAACATCGTTTCTGTAAAGGGACGTACTCAGGACCCAGTTGCCGTAAACCGTTCACACTAATTCATTCCTTACCCTTTCAAAAGCCAGAAAAGTCATCCAGGTTGTGGAGTAGCCTCCACAAAGTCTGTTTCACATAGATGGCAAGTCCGGCATTCCATACCACAAGTTTTCTGTATAGAAAGAAACTCTGGTCGTTTCCTATCAGCATTTGTCTAACTAGAATTTTTTATTGAGACATTTATGAGAAAAAATTCTTGCGGTCAGAAATGTTCCGTTGATTTGGTGTCCTTAACCCAGCGGGACCTTTTCATCTCGTGTAAGGGCGTGCCAAGCATCTGCAATGGCTCTTGAGATAGGCGTCTGTCACAGCCACAAGTAGAGGTCATCGGAGAAATCGGAAGCATAAAGTGGAAGAAGGGAATCGTTAGAGGTCCGCAAGTAACATCTGCCAGTTCATAATTTGTTAACCATTTACCAGTCAATATAGTTTCAGTCCTGCTCTTTTCAGCATGAATTACGTGAACCTGAGGGAGGGCAAATTTCTTAATGCTTATCACTTATCTGAGTACACACATCCTAACAACCGCTAGCATTATGAACTTTTGAGTCGTTATCTCCTCAGGAAAGCAACAGTTGAAAGTTTCGTTCCGCATGTGTGCAAACTCGGGTCTTCATCAGATCTGCAGGAGTTCTGAAAAGGGGTGAAGCAGAAATGAGATTTTGGCGAAAGTGCGAAATGCCCCTCACCCGGCCGAACTGCATCGAGTTTTTCACAGATTAGGGTGGCGACCAGGGCACGCCAGGGCGTTGCGGGCTCTTGATGGGATCGTATTTTGACGCTGAGGGGGGGGGGCATGTTGGCATCCATTCTCGGCTATGGCATTTTGCTCGACTGCAGTTTTTATGGGCAAGACAAAAGTGGAGGGACCTCGGAAAGAACTACGGAGAAGTGCTTGGACATAGGGAATTTTAGGAAGATGTAGGCACGGTAGGGAGGATTGGGTATGGAAAGGGAAGGTCGCACCGGGGGAGGAAATTCGAAGGCAGGGTTCGTATTCTGCAAAAAAAATTTACGCAACGGCAAGAAGTGCCTTGGTGGCAAGTAAAATTCACCTCACAGCAACTACTCCCTTTGCCTTGTTGATGCTTGAGGTTGCGCTGTCGTTGGTATTCATCTAGGGTTTCTTAGAGGTAACAATTACAGTTGGCCTAAACACCGCGATCCTTCGCGTTTCTGGAAGATCGGTCGGGAAAGTTCATTGAGCGATAACGGTATTGGTGTATATAAGAAGAGCCCAGCGCCTACTGGAGGATATGGATAAAGAGATCCAGCTAAAAGTGAAAAAATGTAAAAAATAGAACCGCAGATATCCGCAATTCCAGCACGGATACCAAACCGTGCGGCAACCTTCCTTCACCTGAAAAAATTCAACTAAAATCTTCTCTGCATTACTTATCAACTTCCTTTATTGCTCGTGTTGTGACCTTTCTGGTTGTATGCGTGGTGTTCTGATTAGGGTGCGAAAGGTGGTGCAGGGGCGGGCGCGGCTTCTGCCCTATGCAAATGAGGTTCGCAATTGTTTACGCGGTTGGCTCGCTGTTTACAAGGTCAGGCTGTTGACGACTGGCACCGGGCCACCGCGGTCACCCTCAGGATATCACCCACAAAGCAGCTGGCACCGCCCATTCTTGCACCACTCCTTGACCACTGATCGTTGCCCAGTAACCTCATTTTGCCCCTCTCAACAATACAAACCAAAGCTCATAAAGGAGATTTGGTTGAAATTTGCTAAGGTGATTCCAATCTCTTCCGTGTTGAAACAGAGTTGTCCATGCTTTTCGTCTCTCTTTTTCTTGAAATGATAATTTAGGCATTTTTCGTAGAGAAATTCAGTGATCGTTAAGTAATAAGCGAGTTGTGAAATGCAGCGTGATAAGGGCCCATCCACTCCCCTAAACACCTCTTCGTTCCATTCCTTACTAATATTTCCTTTCTATAGTTCACTTGTTAGTCTACAAGATTATCACGATTTGCTGCTTGTTCCAATGATATGCTAATAATAATTAGTAGTGAAAACAGATGCTTAATGAAATTTAGAGGGGGTGTTTAAGAGCATAATTTGTTTTCCGTTTCGTATGTGTCGTCCGAGGGATACAGTATAGGGAGTAATACCGTCGCTTGATGCACACCAGTAGAGGGAAGAGGAACTTTACGGAATTTACAATCTTTATAGAGAATCTTCTCAAACTGCACTGCGAGTAAAATCATTATTTGAATTTTTTCGAGCAGGAGCGGACATCCAGGAAATAAGGATTCTACCTATCCGATCAACACTCTGCGTTTTCTTGAGAATTTCTGAGAATGCATTCGGTGAAGCAAAAGGTACACACTGAAGCCTGAAAGGCTACCTTGTAAAGACTTTTATACTCTTGTAACCAAAGTAACTCATTTGTTCCATTCCGCAGCTTCACAAGGGTTTACAGGCCTCACCAAAATAAAACCTGTAAGTTAACATGAGTCAGATTGCTGAATGCCCCTCCAAGCCGAACCGAGCCTTATTGCATACTACCGTTGTTTGAAAACCATCAGTCGGACTAACACTGGCTGAAATGAGTTGTTGGTTGAATTACCTAGTGATCGGGTAAACATTAGATCCTACAAGTATGAATTTCCGCCACACTAAGGGCATATTTTTAGTTGTATGATTTTAGTTACTCTAGCGGCCTTAAACGGGAGAAAATAATAACACAGTCCAATGATTTCGAGGTAAGCCATATGTTCTGGCGATAGTACAGGTGGAGAATTTTGACAATACTGGGTGAGAAGGGAGAGGTCCCATTCCTTAGTTGTGGGAACTGACGACGACCTGTCTGGTACTGCGTTCTCAAAGCAGTTGAAAGTTTGTTAGTTATGTGAGGTTTTCTTAATTAACTAACCGACTATCTGAACCTCGAACCAGAAAATCCTTTTGCCTTAATTCGTGACTGTAAAGTTGCCACGACCGCGGCAACCAGCTGGTACATGCCTGACGCTCTTGAACCTACTGTGATTAGTACTGATCCCTCTGCAGTTTTTTTTCATAGAGCGGTAACATTTTCAGGTGCCACATACATATTGGCGCCATACAGTGAGATTCCTACAGCCACACTCCTTTTTGCGGCAGATTATTTCTTTACCTACTGTTGTTATGCTTTTTTGTTTGAAAATAATTGGCATTGCTTTCAAATTGGATTAAGCGACAGTTATGCCTCATAATAGCTCAGTAAATCATAACAAAACTATAACCCTCCAAACTTCCAGCCTAGTCTGGATCGAGCCCCATTTATAAATGTTGGAGCGCTGTCACGTTCCGTGTGCACCAGGTAGAAGAGGTAGAAGAGCTTCATGAACATCTCTTGTTTGCACCGAATCTCAATAGCTTTCACATTGAGTTTTCGCCCTTTTGATAACGTCTTGATATAGGAGCCTCTCGGGCTAAGTTTGGCTGAATCCGATTTACGGGAGCGATTTCCGTCAATAACCATTTCACAGAGGGAGGGTGGTTTAGGGACAAGTGGCATGCTTCCCAAGAGCGCGGTCCGGGGGTCAAACCTTAGATCGGCTCACGCTCAGGACAACCAAGCTTTCCACCCTCCGGAGACGAGGACAATTAGTACCACATTCGTGTGGGAGGATGAGAACCCTGACTTGAACATCGCCACCGAAAGTCGTTGTGTCATTGTATGTATAGACCACATCGCATTCACTAAGGCATTGCGATTCTGAATGGAAGTAGGATGCGTGCCGCATCCCACAGAAGGGATTGATCAACGGCGAAGACTTTATTCTTTCAACATCTCACCCACTCAGTTGACAGCTACTGTCTCTGGAGCGCGAATCACTGCGTTCAATCCCAGCTGAAACAAAGACGATTTCCCGGAATCGCTTTCGGAACCCTTCCCAGGCGGTGTTCCAGGTGATCAGGAATGTGCGGTTACGTCGTCGTAGTGGTCAGTTCAGTTTTCTCCTTCGATCGTCGCTCTCACTCACTCGACTTTCGCTGAAATGATCTTCGCGGTTCTCTCCATTGTAGTCCGGTAAGCGATGACGGCGAGCGAGACTTTCCCCTACTATCCATTCCATACGGGCCATTGTCGTCGATCGCCATCTCATCCTCACCCGGAACTTTCACCCGGCTACGGTTGGGCGTCCGCATGAAAAGACGTGCGTTGCGATAGCATATCCTGAATGGTGGCGAACGCTGAAACTGGCGGATGAGGTCACTGCGGTAGAAACTAGAGTACATTCTTTATTTACGGTCGCTAAAACTAAGGAATATTGCGTTTGAAGCGTCAATGAAATTCCGAGCTTGCTGCCACAGTGGAGAATTGGTTTTTGGGAACATTGCTCGGCTTATCCAGAAAAAGGCCAGGGCCCTTGAGTTGTATTCTTGGCAGCTTCTCAGACAAGCTGATATCTCTTCGAAAGGGCGAAAATGACAATTAAGTTCCTAAGGTATCGATAAATTTTTATTTTCAAAAAAATATTCTTTCGATTTCATTCACGGGTGAAACTCTTTGGAACTTGTCTCAGTAATCCCAAACAATAATCACCGGGGAAAATTTAAGGGAGCATTCACGAGGATTCATTGTGTTCTAGGTATAGGTATGAAGGAAAAGGCAAAAAAATCTTAATAAAATTTATTTTCCAGTGTATGTAGTCCCCATCACCTCAATAGACTTGTTTTCTCGGGAAACTAAGTTTTTAATACCTCTAAAAGTATTTTTCCTTCTTGTTTTCCAAAATGTGAGTTTATTGCCGCCTTCAGCTCTTCATCGTCAAAAAAACCGCTTTCCACGGAGATTTTCTTTAAGTTGGGGAACAGAAAGTAATCACTAATTATTTTCTTTCGCTTCATTTTCCCCGATTTTTTCGATCAGTTATCATTTTCCCAACATTGTCGCATCGGTCATTGCATACTTCTTTCGTCAAGGGTAACTAGAACAGCATTGATGATAACTATTAAATGAAAGTTTGTTTTCATATCCTCAGGGAGTGTTGTTACCTATTGAAACGATTTAAATTCCCCCGTCACTGCCAAATTATCCCGATACCGAGTACTGTGAATGGCCCTCGTATGTCTCCTGGAAAATCCTTAGAATCCATTGAGGGATTTCTCTCTTCATCGGTGCGAATCAATTTGGGTTTAAGGGTCAGTTCTCACCCGTATAGACCGCGATGGTGGCGGGTGCGTTGCCGTTCTTCCGTGACGATCGAACATTGTTCTTGATATCCAATCGGGTCTGTTTCGGGTTCATCGAAGATCTCTCTGACAAAGGCTGAGCTATGCAGCCGTTCTAGCAATCCTGATAGTTTCGCAATCTTCCCGGGTATCTTTTAAGTGTGCATCTTCGGTTGTCATCCCCTGATCGGCCGCTCAAGTACGTTCTAGGATCTCCACGGGATCAGTTCCATGCAATTACTGTCTTTTCATGCACATGTGCTGTGTTGTTTTGGCGCGGGTGGCAGGTGTGCTGCCGTCTGTCACTGAGGCCATGTTTGCCTACGATGTTTACGGCTGCTCAGGTCAACTCTACACTTCCATCAACCCTGACCTGTCTCACCCATATCACTAAAGGGACTAAGAAAGACTGCTTTCGATCGCTACGGGGGTTTGTTCCGGGAAGTTGCCTTCTAGACAGCGGCGACGTCGGCTGTCACTGTCTCTCAACAACAAAAGCGACTGCACAAGTGAGACCAGTTGCACCCCGACCTCCGCCGCTTCACTGCACGGGGCTAATTGTGTTCACTTGACTTTTGTGGCTGTGTCATCGTTGTTGATGGCTGAAGTGTCGGATGCTTCTTTGTCGTTCTTGACATAATCATCGCATCTGCGCTCCCCATCGACAAGGATACAGTTCAAGGACAGGTCACACTGTTCATACTAGCCATTTAGCGCTCTTGTCACGTCGTTACACCCGTCCCTTCTACTCGTGTTTCAGTGATCTAATTAATCCCGTCTTAATCTCTCATTGGCTCGGCTCCTCATGGCCAATCTATGGCATTGACTCTTGAAAATGGGCGTGGTTTCAAAATGCTACCGTTCCCCACGCGTTCGTTCCCTCGCGGTTAGTGAAAACGGGGAAATCTTCGCTAGCTGCTGCCGTCTCCGGTTTGGCCGCGTTGATCGTCGTCCCGGATTCGGCATGAAGAGGATGCAACTTGGGTCACTCGGTCGTGAACTCGATAGCCGCGTTCTGGGTCTCACAGCGTGGCGCACTCCCTCGAAGGCTCTAATACCCCACCCGTTGTCGGTCCATTTCGGCGTCTATGCGTTTCGTCAACTCTCTCGGCTATTCGCTAATTTTCAGCCGGTCTTGAACACGTTCCTTTTTTCGGAACCCCTTCACTTGCTATCTGTGGCCGCGTCAAGATACGCAACATTCAGCCTTACCGATAGAGAAGGACCCTTTGCACCTTGTCTCCATTTCTGCTTGTATGAAACAGTTCTCTCACTTTATCATTCAACTGCCCTTATCACTTTGCTTTGGGAGCTGATTCACCCCATTTACTTCTGAGGAAGGAAGGGACTGACGTTTCGATGTGTACCCGAGACTGTTTACCTCCCCGTTCTTTCCCTCGCCAGCCACCACTCCATTCCTCGTCGCGCTGTCTATTTTTGTTTCGAAAGCCCACAGGCACAGTGTAGATTTGCGGTGCGATCCGCCTCTGTAAACGCCTGATGTTTGTTGAGCGCAACGAAAATAGCCACACAGGCCTCCTTTCTGCATGGACTGGACCTCACTCTGGCCACAACGAACAATACCTCGCGGTCAGTTCACCTCTCCATTTCGTCGGTCGCCACCACTTCAACTTCGCATTTTCATTGAGGACTGGGAACTGTGGGGGAGGGGGTGAGAACCGCTGGAGCAGTGGCTATCATAGCTTACTCACATTTGGTGTACACCTTGTCCTCAAGCAGTAAACATTGTTTTTCATGAGTGCTTTCTCTATTATAGCGTCCTGTGTGTAGTAAAAGTAACTTTCACTTTCTTTTAACCTAGAAAAGTTAACTTTCACCTACTTTTAATCATTCAAAACAACGCCATTGATTAGCCTGGCCTGTTGCGATCAGTGCTATGATGAGCAAGCCTATTGTTTTTTGTTTCGTAGTCAAGTTATTCATTTGGGGTTCCCTGTTGTCTGGGAACTTCACTATACTTCATTTACAGGAGTAAGTCAATATTAGAATTTCATTAAGAAATTACCACTTCTCTTGTGAGTCTTTGCTGGGCTTGTGACTGCCTGACATGACAGATCATCTATCTATTGCAAAGTACTTCCATTTGAATGAAATTTTCCTCTGAATATAGCTCGCAATCTAGCTCCTTTTGTCTGAGAAAAGCCCTTTCTGTTAGTTCTGGCAGTTTTTTTTATTATCAAACAGATCTCGAGAGCCTTTAGCTGTAAACCCTTGAATAATAAGGGTTTATTCTCAATGGCACGAAGACAAAAATTTGAGTCACTTGACTACTGAAAGGAATACTCTTCTATCCACTTTTTTCCGATTTGTGCTACTTTGTCTATTGCTGTTTTCCATCGCAAAATGCTCCGAAAAGCGTGAGTGCTATAAGCACGGACTGAGGTCAAGGGTTCCGCGAGTGTCACGGAAATTTTGTCATACATTTTGTTCGTGAATCCTACTTTCACGAAGTATTCATTCCATGAAGTCGAGCAGGTAAAGCGTCGGCAACTATCCAGGGGTATCGAAGGCAGCGTACATTATCGTTTAGCGAACCCATCAACCCCTCGTCTTTAGGTATCGAGAAAAACTCCCCAGATGTTTTCTCGTTTTACGCACGACATGCAGTAGATCACCGCTCAAGGAGCAGACTTTCTCGGCAAATTCGCTGGGGCGTAGGTAGATTGTGGGTCGGGCTCGTGCTGATACCACCTTTTTATCCATCCTAAAGCTGTACCCTGATTGAATATTCTGTCTCTTCTCCTTCTGAGCTTATCCTGCTCGATGATCATTCATGTTACCAAAAGAGGGGAGCAGTTCAGCAAGCATTTTGCACTTCCACCAGCCAAAATCCTACCTACTTAAGCTGATCATGCAACTTCTTATGAGACAATGAACATCGACCAGATGGAAACAATGGAAAGTTCGTAATGCCCTCACCCCGTCGGCGAACTGCTCCCCAGGGAGGTAAAGCTAATCGGTATGTCTAAGAAAACCTTGTTTGTAGCTTCTTCGAGGGGCAGTTCGGCGACGGGGGCATTTTGCACCTTTTTGCATACTTCCCATCGTAGCAGACCCATCTGGAAAGCTATTTCATGAGCTTACAAGGATTGACAGATTTTAACGAGGTGGCTCTACGAGCTTGCTCCAGCTTCACAAGAGTTCTCAGGTTCTACCAGAGTTGTACTTGTAAACAGGAACTAGTGAAGCAACGAAAGTGCAAAATGCCCACTCTGTCGCCGAACTGCGTCCTTCTTCAACCCGGGAGGTTCTCAGTTTGCAGCGTTCTCCGTGTGGGTAGAAGCGTGTTGAAATAGGGAACTCCAAAGACCCACCAAGAGCGGGAACCAAAAGGACTGGTGGAGACTAGCTTCATGTTGGAAATTTCGTAGGAGAAGCTGGAGTGAATTTTAAAAACAATATTGATTAATCTGATGTTCCAATATCCAGTAAGATGAAGCGGGAAGTGTTAAAGGCCCTATAGGTATCATTCTGATCTGTGCTCTGAAGTAGCACCTCATTTTATCTTATCTCTGTTTCTCTTTTCTCTCTTGTTCTTTTCTACCCTTTCTTGTTCAGTGTCGACCTAACCCGGCTTTGTCGCTCATTGTCACTAGCAGCAGTAACAAGCCGTATTGGGCATAATTTCGCTCGTGGCTGCCTGCCTGCCGTTTCCACACCCGGTTCCGCTGCCTATTCGGGTCTCGAAACTAGGTCAACTCAACGTTATAATGCGCTTTACGCAGTTCGTCATATTGTAGCCGCTCGTATGCTTTTACATAATACAGAATATGTACGTGACAACGCTTTCGGTGACCACCGTTCGCCTACCCTCGTGGAGATTCCCGTCCGCTCCAGCCGCGGCCAAATCCATTTCAATCTGACTCGTTGACTTTTCGAATAGTCCGGACGTGGTGCGAACAAGGACATGGGTCGTGTGAAAACGAGAGTGGGGCGACGACCTATTCGTCTCCCTGAAACTCGCCGTGGAACGTCGTCGCCGTCAGTGGTCCGCGTACGGGAAGCGCGTCCTCCTCGAATCGCGCCCTCTCTCGCGGCGACAATCTCCGATCCGGCTTCGGGGCTCGCCTTCCAACAGGTTTTCTAATCGAAATGGAAATCGGCTGGGGCCGCGGTCACTCCTGGCCAAAGGCCGGTTTCGGGCATGTAGGTCGACCCCTAGGGGAGAGCGCGCCAGCGCATCCGGGTGACGGTAATTGCTTGCGCATCTATGTACCTGCTCTCTGCATTCTGCTCGGCTTCATACGCATAACCGTCTCGTCGTCGGCGGACCCGTTTTTGGGCGAAGTGCGTTTTTTTCCCTCTTGGCGTAGAGTGCGGCTTTGAGACGATTTCGTTGACAACTGGGCCTGTTTGGACTCAACGAGATGGATGGCTAGCGAATCCTCGGTGGCCAGCCATCTCCTTCTTCGTTACTTATCGTCTCTTTTATTTCGTACTGCTCGAATAGCCCAATTCTTGTGGAATCTAAATAGAATTTTCTAAAGATGGATGTCGATTCTTCGTCATCTTCGCCCTCGGAGCGGTTGTCGGTCGTGTGTTCTGCGTCTGCCGAGTACAGCTCAAATTCTTCTGAACACTCTCCTCATTCAAGAAGGTAAGCAGTCTTTTTGGCTCACCAAGTAACTTCCGACACATCTATTTTTTTAAGGAATTCCGTTGGCGAGAGCGTCTTGAAGGACGAGCAGTACTGGGAGCGACGCCGAAAAAACAACGACGCATCGAAGCGTTCTCGAGAAAAGAGGAGAATAGGAGATATGGTAATTCTTCTTTATGGAACTTTGCTTTCATTAGGTTCTTTGACCGGTCTAGTACCTGCAGAGCGTCGTTCTCTCTCCCACCCCTCCTCCCTTGCTCTCCTGCGCCCCACTCCCACAGATAAAAGGCTGTTTTATCGTTCGTGGGTTCCTTATTTCTCCAGGATGGGATGAAAGAAATAGGCTTTTGTACAGTGAAAAGGAGACGTTACGTTCCTGGGAATGGCACCCACCGTAGATCATGTAAACACCTCGAACCCACAACTTTATATGTGCTTAAAAGTATATTTATAGGCAATGGAACAGCGTATACTGGCGCTTTCACAGGGAAGAATCACCTACTGAAGTCTCGCTTGGAATCCCGAACAGCAGCTGAAAGTCTGCTACAGACCGCCCGTTCGGACTTTCCCGCTCTTCCTCCACAGAGCAGCACGGTAAGCTAAGTGAACGAACTGTAAGCTGGAGCTTCATGGGTAAATTTTCCTTCATCTTACTCAGAGGCAGTGCTGAAGAAATTACGGACAGCGCACTTTCCGCCGCTGAGAAAAATTTTGCAAAATGCGACCTTCTTAAAGT
>MU917370.1:1098-12070 GCA_036418165.1 Cooperia oncophora | reverse complement strand
TCAACAGCAGAACCAGCAGCTCCGGGAACAACATCAGCAACAGAACCAAACCAGCTACTGGCAGTGCTCGTAGAGCAAAGGGGAGGGTCTGCACAATCTTCTGAACAAACTCCTTCTTCATGTTTATGGTGACTTGATGCGAGACCTCCCATACTTCAACTATGACGAAGACGAAGACTCAACGTTCAATGCGTGGTTCAAGCGATATGGACCAGTGATCGACGACCGAGGGAACACGCTTTCGGAAGAACGTAAGCGAAACCTCATTATTGATAAACTGGACAAGGCAACCTACAAAACGTATTCCGAACACGTTTTGCCGTTGAAACCACGGGATATCGACCTGCCCACTACTGTCGAAACGCTGACCAAACTATTCGGACCGAAGAAGACTCTTATTCGCCGTCGATTCGAGTTCCTGCAGACATCCTGTCCTCCAATAAGCGGATCACACATGTACCCTACCGCGATTTCGGAAACACGATCAAGAAGAAGTTCGAGGAAGCATGTATGAAGGATGTTGACAGCGAATCACTCAAATGTCTTGTCTTTGTAGCTGGTCTCACCGACACTTCCCATTCAGAGATGCGTCTACGACTCCTGAACAAGATGAATCGCCTCAAGGAATCGGATCCCCTCCCAATTCTCGACGACTTCATCGCAGAATGTGAAACTTTCGTCACTTTGCGTTCAGATAACCGAACGATGGAGACAAAGGAGATAAACGCCGCTCACCAAGTAAAGCCATTTCAAAAAGCGACTTGGACCAAAACACGTCAGTTTCAGAAGGCGCTCCTTTTCCAAAGAACGAGAAAGCGGCATGGAGAAACAGAATCGGAGAAGCGTGTCGACAAAGAAAAGAAGAGCTCGATCTTCCAAACGCAAGCTTCGATGCAAGAACGTAGATGTCATGACCAAAGATGCAAGAACCTACATGAAAGTCCGCATTAAATGGCCAGCTCACCTCATACAAGCTCGAACTGGAGCAGACATAACAATGATATCTCGCAAAACATGGACCAAAATTGGATCCCCGACTCTTCGCCCAGGCATCTCAACAGTGAAGACAGCTGATGGTTCACCTATGAAGATCTTAGGATGCTTCGAAGCCGACTTTTCAATTTTCGATCGACATCAGAGACCTATCTCTGGAAGAGGAAATTGTTACGTCACAGAAGCTACCGATCTCCTGGGACTCGAATGGTGTATCCAAATGCCAGACTATCGTCAGCTCAAAGAACAGTACAACTGTCGACAAGCGACTGCAGCACTCGATAACCATCGCAACGAACTTGTTACTCACCTGAGAACACAGTTCCCTAATGTCTTCGCCCCAGGTCTTGGACGCTGTATTAAAACGAAGGCTAAGCTATTCCTAAAACCAGAGGCTCAACCAGTGTACCGTCACAAGCGACCTGTACCATTCGCCTCTCAACCAGCTGTCAATGCCGAAATCGATCGCCTTATCCAAGAAGGTGTACTCACAGCTGTGGACGCAGCTCAACAATTACGAAGAGTGATCTGTTATGTAATTGAAACTACCCAGTGACAGTTATATAGCACCCACGGCTGTTCACGAAACCGCGGAATTCGTGGGACTGTTGGGCATTCAAGCCCGAGGTTCAACAAGCACCAGCTGGACGAACACCGCCCACGATTCCAACAATGGAGCTAGGTTGGCTCTTGTTACCTGAGTTTGAGCGATTTCAAAAACATTTCTTTTTAGAAATTTTCCCCGTTGTGACCCTCGCGTGATCATGGGGGGGGGGGCAACCACAAGTCGCTACGCTTTGGACATCCATGGCAAGCTTCATACACGGCCTTTCGTAAAAAAAACTGTGCCGGAAGCATGAAGCTTTCTACTTTCCAGCAAAACTTTCATTTTATCCCTAGGCCTGCTATTCGAAAAAATCCCCCGTTGTGATCATAGAAAATCACTCCCCCACGGCCCGAAAAATCAACCCCTCCGACGCCAGAAAATCTCCAGTTGGCTTTAAGACATTGGTATGCTTCTAAAACGCATGTTTTTGCCAAGGATACCAGGAAATAGTTCATTGGACGCCAATTGGCATCACCTCTGCATTGCGCCATGCATAGCGCTTTCACGCAGAGCTATTGGGAAGGTGCAACTTCTAGAAAGGGCTTCCTTCGTGCAGGTAGATGTGCTTGCACGGTCAGAAAGGCTCGGAAGTGTATTTTCATCTGTTCACTAGTTCATGGCGGATATTCATTGGCGCGGGGGTGGTGTAGTGACAAGTGGCGCGCTTACCACTCGCGCGATGCCGGGTTCAAATCCCGGGTCGACTTTCGCCTAGGCCAACCAAGCCTTCTACCCTCCGGGGACGGTAAGATGGTACCAGATTCGTCTGGGAGGATAAAACACTGACTTGTACATCGGCTGGCCACCGCAAGTCATTGTATAGGCCACATCGCATTCAATAAGCCACTACGATTCTGAATGGAAGTAGAATGCGTGCCGCATCCCACAAAGGGGTTGATCAACGGCGGAGACTTTATCCTTTATCTTTTTTTATTAATTCATGACGTCGTTGTGGGAGGCCATCATATTCCCTGTCATCGCCCGTTCCCCATTTCTGCGCTGGCAGGTTGCTTCTGTATTGTGTGGGTCTCTTCAGAGGTCCTTCACATGGATAAGTCTTTCATCATTGAAGCTGAACGACAGCTGGGTATCGCTGCACCCTCACTTCAGAAAGGTCCCCGCGCTTACGACCCCCCTCCCTCGAGGTCAAATACGACCCCCTGTTGTGATGATCACAACGATGGCGTACCCTGGTTACAGGTCCACCTTAGCATTCTCATTTCAGCAGAAAGGTTGCCTCTGCTGATCCCGGTCAAAGAACCAGCTTTCGCTACAGTGTGGCCTCTTCAACCTGACTTTTGTAGGGTACATCTCTCCTTTTAGCGTCTAGGAGTACCACCAGTCATAGAATATGTGTATAGTCTCTCTTTTCCTTCTTTGGAGCGGACTTTGGCCTTATCAACAACAGCTAGCAGGCAGCACCTCCTGCCACTTGTTTACCCTGGGATTCTTCTCAAGTTTCCGCTATCAAGGCAATGTAACCGATGTTCAGAATATTCTTGTGTGACTCTTCCTATAAGCTCCTTTGCTGCTGCACCCAGGGGCCGTATGCTATACTTCCCCTCGAAGGAGAGTCCCCTCTAAGGGAAGCTACCCCGAGAGGAACGTCCCCAGACAGGCCGTATGCTACACTCGAGGAAATTCCCGAGGAGGTGGAGACACAGAGTTCGCTGGCTCAAGTTTGGTGGAAGGGTCGCCTGTACTGTGGTCAGAGCTAAGAATAATAGGAACGCGCTTAGAAGTACCTTTTGGTGCATCCCAACCTTGACGCCATCTCCTTTGTAAGGCCTTGCGGAGTGCTTTTAGCAGCCTCAACTACATCACACTCCTTTCACACGAGATATCAGGTGCTCGAGAACATTCCGTACTCTGAACGCTTCCAACGCTTCCAGAGCACAGGGTATGGAAGGCGATCCAGTGCCCTCTCAAGATCCAAGAAGCCTAAATAGCAGAAATGATGTTTGTCTCAGTACTTCTCCATCATCTGTTTGGCGATGGAGATAGCATCAGTCGTGGATCTTCCTAGCATGAAGTCGAACTGCTCCTGCAGGAACGGGGGAAGTTCTCCCAGTCTCGAATACACCAAACGCTTGTACAACTTGTACAACTAAACGGTAGGTGCAGTCAACTTGATGCCTCATTTCATCGTTACCCTTGCTCCGGATGAGGAAGACTGTGCTGCACCGCCATGCCTCTGGGTTTCTCTCTTTGGGTGGTACGTTGTTTGCAAGTGTAGACAACGAGTTCGTCCAGGCAGGAGGCAGTCGGATGGAGTGCGCGCTGCATATTGTTTCTGGGACGCTGCTGGCTGTAATTGCCACCTCCACCGAGCCCCTGCAGCCGCTCCTCTGAATCGGCACAACTCGTCACAAGCCCACTTATCACCTTGATTCTTGTAGCTGATTGACCAACGATTTCTATAGCAGTGTTATAGAGCACGAAATTTGCTATCAGAACATGCAAACATATCAGCGAAACATTCAAATATTAGCATAAAATTTCAGGTGGAACAGACGTGAGCTGCCCAATATCGGCGAGGTGAAGGTTGGTAACTTCAAAATTCTTGAAATTCGTTCCAAAGCGTCCTAGTGAGATTCCCTTGCTGGAACTTCTAGCTCGACCTTTTCAAAATGTATGGAGCAGCTTAAGCGATTTTAGCACTTCGACTATACGTAAATAGAGGCAGTTGTCGAAGGTGCTAATTTTCGCCGACTTCGCTTTCAACTTCAACGACTAAAAAATCCACAAAAATTATTCCCTCAACCGAAGCCGTTTTGATATTCTAAAACTACGTGAAGTTTCCTATCAGATGATATCAAGCTTTGCTAACAACAACCATTTCTTGTGGTTACGAATTTCCGGGTTTGCAAAAAAACGAAAGTACTTATGTGCCAACCCAATACTTCCAAGTCCAACTCCATCGGCCGACCCGACCTCGGAGCATCTCCTTTCTTGAATTTGGCGAACCAATTCTTGCATGTCATGTAAGAGATGACGTCCTCACCGTATGTATCCACCAGCTTGGTATGGGCTTCCTTTGCATTCCAGCCGAAATCGTGGAGCAAAACCAAACAGTGGCGCAGGTACGTTTTGTCACAGTGCAAATTGTGCGACATTGTGTACTGCAAATGCAAGCTCGGTGAGTGATAGCTAGTGTAATGAAAGAGTATAATGTACACGTCACGCACACGTGATGACGTAATACCAACATCCATGCGAAATAGGAGAGGATCAAACACGTGTATAAGAACTTATGCGACAACCTAATACATTTACCTGCATAATTTCAGTAACCATACGGATGAAGCGGCACTGGCACATCCACTTATTATGTCATCGTCCACTGCTGGTGCTTTTTCGCCGCAGAGCGCACTACGCGGCGAAGCACATAAAGCACAGAAGAGTGCACTTCCGTGCGCTCTGCGGCTTCGCCGACTTCGCCGCAGAGCGCACGGGAGTGCAGTGCATCGGTATTTTTCGGAGCTATTGGCAGTTCTGGAGTTCTGTAAGTCAGGGCAAGGTTGAAACACGGAGTGTTTCACATCCCAGAGGAACATAATTCATCGGATTTGCCTGCCTTCATCATCGATCCTGCAAGCTGCGTCGCTGCTGTGTTCAGTGCTGACCTCCGCGAATATAAACATATTTCCCCTGCCCCCCCCCTCCCCCACCTCCCCAGGAGGGGTCAAATACGACCACGCAGTCGCGGACTGCGCAAAGTATGCTTGACCTTGCTCTCCACTGAGGTGTATTGAGGCGGTGCAATGAATCAAAGGTCTTGCGATATCACTGTGTGATTTTTGGCGTGGAATGCGCCAAATATCGTCTCATTAGAACGCAACTGCGCCAAATATCGTCTCATTAGAAATAGTCATCCTTTTCCCAAATGTAACCCGTTGTACTCACTATTTTTGGATGGCAGTAAGTGAACTTATCTGTCGCATGTTGGGTAAATATGGAACTTTATACATGAGGTAGAATATGTGAAAGAAGATGAGAAGCAGATTTTTATCCGAAGTGATGGTGATGTCCGTGACCGAAACCACCATGTCCATGACCAAATCCGTGTCCATGTCCGTGTCCAGGTCCATGCCCGAATCCACGACCAGGTCCGCGACCAAAACCACGGCCAGGTCCATGTCCTTGAAATAAATTTTTGAATATCAGAAGAATCTCTTACAACTCAGAGGAATTCCATTTTTGAGCACATCATTATTATATGATTATTGTTCTGTTCGCTGATGGAGTTCAGTTTTGTTTCATCTACCAAAACTGCTACACAGGGTCAGAAAACCGTTGAGAAATCCTCGACGGAGTGGTCCCTTTTGGCTTGTATATATTGGGCTGGTGGGGGGTATATTTGGTGAGTCAGCAGTCCACACTGCTCTGATAGGGTGAGTGGGGGACCGGAAAAAAAAGTTAAAAGCACTGCTAGTGAGGTTGTAGTATGGACACCCTTCAGGTGAGATTGGATTTGTAATATGAGCCCAATGGAATTAAGAAGAGAGGATGTCAGTTTCCAGCAATCTTAGATTCCCTTCAAAAGTTATGTGCAAAGGAATTATGTCCTTCTGAAAGGCCTCCATACTACCATACTACCTCCATGAACTTGCGCGCAGACGACGCAACATGCAGTTAACTCATTGCCGGGAAAAAATCCTCAACGGCAGATTTTTCAGATGATGAGCTATGATGAGTTAATGATTTTGTAATGTTTATTAGTAGTGAATCTTCTTCTTTTCGTCCCCTACATTTGTTTTGTCCTGGGTCCTGTATTGTCGAAATTATGATCCCTGAAAGGTTGAAAACTTGCGTGCCTGCAAAATTTTCATCAGCAATTTTTATGCGAAGCCATGGGACCTCCCTCAAGATTAGTTTGAAAGGTGGAAGCTCCTAGGTGTTACTGAAGGGAAATACAACCTTTGAAAGTTCCAGCGCGATAACCAGTGAAATAATGAGCTCAAAAGCCGACAACTGAAGAAATCCGTTCGAACATTCAACAGTTATTTCATTCCTTTTTACTGGGAAAGAGATAGCGGGGGGGGGGTGTCGTAGTTCCACTTCTGGGCAGGGGATCGTACCAGCGGACCAGCTTTCCCCAAACTGGTGGTTGACTGTGTTGTCGTCGAAAAAAAACAAACATTGAAAAGTACTCACCGCGCCCTCCTCCTCCGAATGGACCTCGACGAGGAGACCTGAATGAATATGCAATTTCTTGGGTATTTTTGAAGAAATAATATCTTGGTATTGCAACTTTGGTAAAGCTGTTGCCAGCACAAATTTCAAAAAGAAATCAGTAAAAAAAATCGTAGAGCGAATTCAAGTAGTCAACTCACCGCCCACGAAAACCACCACCTCGTCTTGGTCCTCTGCCTTCAACACCGATTGTGCCTGAAAGTTCGTGTAGGTTACAGTACACGGCATTTTGCTCCACTGTGTGTACACTCTTATTTAAAAAAGGTCCAAAAATGGAAAAAAAAGTAACTGACTGATCAGCAAGACGACTAGTAGAAGTAAGACAATGCTGCGAAATATCATAGTTATGCGAAATGGACAGAATAGCCCAAAGGGCGCCTATTTATCAGTCTCAAGAAAAAGTGTAACAGTGCGTAATTGGTGTGGTTCACCTCCACCGATTTCTGATCGACGACTTTTGTCGCCATCACGGTGCAACAACCTGGTAACAAAGCCTATCCAAAGGGCTCCTCGAGTCCTATTGGGTGCGATGCAAAATAGCACCGGTGTGGTTCTTTATAAGTAACCTTTTTCCTGCGACATGGGGAAGAGTTGCTGTAAAAAATGCTGAGTTATGAGCAGAACACTTTATCTCGGCCGAAAATGAATTCACATTCCAGTATTACCATCGTACCATCTGGACCTTGGTGCAATCGTGCTATCACCACCCCACCAAGGTCCAGAATCGCGAAATCTGGGTTCGAGTCTTGCCTGAGGGAAAGCGTTTTGCCTTATAACTCACGTATAATTTTCACACCTTCATGCAACCTTTTTAGGAAGGGCAAAACTGGCGCTGGAATGGGTTGTATAAAAGACCCTATTCTGTTATTGTCCTTTCTCCCTGTTGCTATATTTGCTCTTCGAGTGCTGAAATTCGGACTAGTGTTGAATAGCCCAGCTATCACATGCACTGTCCCTGCACTGATCTCCAGAACATAACCTAGCCCAGGCTGAATGGAAAGAAACACCTTTTGAAATCAAGTTCTGCATGAAAGCCGAATGCGTGGCTCAACCAATAATGGTCTAATAACCTGAGTCTTAGGATTCGCCGCAGAGTAGGCTCCCGTCAGTATATTCGGAAGCAACAATGAAGCAACATACATACCAAGCAGTCTTCGAGTGTGCATGGATACTAGTTCCATTCAGAATCGTAGTGACTTATTGCGATGTGGCCCATACTGCAGTGACAATGCCTACAATGATTTTATCATTCTTGACGGATCTCCGGTTTACCGTCGTTCGCGGTTTAGTAGGCTTTCATGGCGTGGATGGGAGCCGATCCGGGTTTGACCATCACGTCGCGTGTGCTAAGGGGAACGACGGAGAAATCGCGAAACTGGCCGCCTTCGTTCGCGCTTGACAATATGCCGCGGACGTATTCATTGCATTGTGACCGCCCTGTCAATTGCGCAGCCCACCGATTTCATGACGACGAGGACACGATGGGCACTCTATATACCATTTTGGTCATACACACGTCTATTCTCTACCAATACCACCTAAAATCGCCGTCATTAGCGGGCGCGACATCGCACGCGACGCCCACTTGCGCGGCGAATTACGATCCTCTTGCCACATATCCTGTGGTAAGCGTGCCACTCGCCATCGCATCACCTCCGCCTCTAAAAGCAACTATAGCAGCACTGGTGGCCTTAAGCTTACGCCGTCGTCATATGCCAATATTCCATCAAAATAGGAGTCCCCATTTATTTTTTTATTACGCAGCCACTCAGGGCACATTCTACAATTATGTTTCTGACGTCACGTAGCATCATAACATACAGCTGACTCCTATCTTGACCAAACATTGAAGTCATACGACTTGCTTAATCAGGAATTCTCATAAACAGAGATGTTTCCCTTAGCGCGGCAGATGTTTCCTTTAGCACGACAACGCCTCATTCTTTCGAAGATCAATTGTTCATGCGGCAAATTGGCATATCAACTATTCGGCGAAGTGCACTTCTCTCTCGGGTTCATTGTAATTAGAACGACGGGTTTAGAACGACGGGTATAATGATGGATCAGATTCGCCCACAACTATCATTCCATAGCGAAGCTAACGTTGTATTAAGTAATGCTTAGATCAACCTATAGCAATTTCATTTTTCTAGTTTTTGAACTGCTTTCCAAATTGAGCTCAAAAGAGAAAATGAGCATGTCCATGCACTGCTCAAGTCGCATAAAAATTTTGTATTATTTTTGCGTTGTCAGATCAAGTTATGAAATTAGTGTCTCCACACGCTTCTTTCAGACAGAAACGAGCAACTCTTCAACCCACTATTGCTTTTTTCTGTTAAAGATCTATAGTCGCAGAAGCTCGTTTGAGATGTGCGAAGCCGGGAAGTAAGGTCTCTTAGAAGGGTTACAGTCTAGGATCCTGCAGTCTTCACATCTACCGCTAAGCAAAACGCGCCGACCAGTGACCATTTCATTCTGGCGGTGCGAACTCCTCCGAGCGCTCGACTTCGCAAGCTGCAGAGTATGAACGGAAAACAACACACACTATATTAAGACCAGAGGTATGCTCTAGTCGAAGACAGTGTGCGCCAAAATTGCATGCTCTTATCGGCACGCGGTTTGATAGGGCAAAATCGAATTTGACGAAGACAGCGCGAGGAGCCATAATCCACTATATATGAACGGCGACGTCTGTCTGTCTGTCTGTCTGTCTGTCTGTCTGTCTGTCTGTCTGTCTGTCTGTCTGTCTGTCTGTCTGTCTGTCTGTCTGTCCGGAAATTCGGAACTACCTGAAGAGCCAGTCTCAGGGGGCGGGTCAAGGTTGGGATGGGTAGGGCATGGGCCAAGATGTACGGAACACACGTGAACTAGGCTAAGCCCCGCCCACTGTGGGCGGCGCGTGCGCATAGTTGTGAGCTTCATATTTCAAAAATTCGTAGTTCGGTTCCAAAAAGCCCCGAGAGCGGAGAAAAGTGGCAAAACAGTAGCTTGATCGTTTAGCCTTCCGAGATTGGTAACGACGTTTATTAGACTAACGTTTCGGCGAAAATCGCCTTCTTCGGAGTCCTGTAAAGTCGGAAGCACATTATCGAGACACTTCACCCAAAAACCAAAATCACTTACAAAGGAAATCAAGGGTAGGAAATCTAGGAACGAAATCGTAACAGACCTAAAACCAACCTCTTACTGATGTGGAACTCTACCGGGCACTCTGAGCCTAGAGCTTGAGCGGCGCTTTTATATGAGTTTTCAGCTCAGAGTTTCACGGGTCAAGAGGGCTTTAGGGACCATATGCCATTGTGAACAATGTGTAAAGGCCTAAAGGAAAGAATTTTGAAATTGGGCAGACCAGGTCAACCGCCATCAGGGATAAAGGGCCAGAATTTTTCAAATTGGCCCATTTCTGTTTCTCGGCGGTGACCCGGTCCTCACAATTATGTGTGTCCCCTTTCTGGCCCTTTATCCCTGATGGCGGTTGACCTGGTCTGCCCAATTTCAAAAATTCTTCCCTTTAGGCCTTTACACATTGTTCACAATGGATATGGTCCTAAAGCCCTAACAAATGACCCTAGAAACTCATGAGCCGAAAAACTCATATAAAAAAAGCGCCGCTCAAGCTCTAGGCTCATGTGCCCAGCAGATTCCACATCCAGTAGGGGATGGTTTTGGTCTGTTTACGATTTTCGTTCCTAATTTCCTACCTTGCATTCCATTTGATAGTGATCTTGGTTTCTGGGTGAAGTGTCTCGATAATGTGCTTCCGACTTTACAGGACTCCGAAGAAGGCGATTTTCGCCGAAACGTTAGTCTAATAAACGTCGTTACCAATCTCGGAAGGCTAAACGATCAAGCTACTGTACTATATACTACATATATGCCGAGATTAATAAGCCTTCATGGAAATTCTGCATTGAAAGGTGGCCCAAAACGATAGGGCCAAATCAGTTCGCGGACGAAATGACTGAAACAAACCAAATTTTGGGCGGGGCGTTCTACAGATGGGCGGTGCTTGCTTCGAGACTTTCAAAAATTCCCAGATCGGTTTCCAAAAGACCGAGAGCGGAAAAATTGGCAAACGATAGGCAATCAGTTCGAAGGACGAAATGACTGAAACAAACCCATTCTGTGCAGGGCGTTCTGTAGGTAAGCGGTGCCTGCTACGAAACTTTCAAAATT
>MU917361.1:2142-12522 GCA_036418165.1 Cooperia oncophora | reverse complement strand
ACACATATGCAGCCGTATCTTCGGTAGCGGTGATTGGCAAGATGCCTACGGGAAACTCGTCCGAAATCGATTTACAAGTCACTGAGAACGGAGGCTTTTTCTTCGCCGGATTTTGACTCCGTTCTTTCGCCATTTCCCCACTATACAGCGCCCTACTAGCATTTTAGGCTAAGTAGGAAACCATCGTGCCAACTGCCTCGTCGTCACCGTTGTGGCGCATGTAGCGCTGGACCACAGTGGGGCAGTGGGGACTGATCTGTCAATTGAAAGAATGGAGGCTGAAACGCTGTTCAGCTCCTCCTTAGGATCCCTCAACGTTCAACCCCCAGTCAGAATTGTGGTATTTCGAATGCCATTTTGAAGTACGGAATGGCCTGAGGAGACCGAGCGTTCCGGAAGTCGGGGCCTTTATGGTTTCTGGCAAGTACCCTATTAATCAGCAAGGCCTAGAGCTCGGTTGACCTAAACGTAGGCCGATTCGAGATTTCAATCCCTAGCTGTGATAGTAGTCAGCTCCCCGTAGTTGCCACTGCACCATTGTCAGATGTTACCGCCCTAACTTACCCTTTACCACGACTTTAATTTCTGAACGATAGAGAAATGCTTAGTTTTTGTCGTTCTCTTCCCAGTAATCGACCAGCGCTCAGCTGTAAACATATGAAATGTTTCCACAGCTTTTTTACGTTTTGAAGCTTTTGTTTACGTGTACTTTGTCCCACATCTTCACGTATGAGAATTCAAAAACAAGAACGCTCATTGGGGAACCTGTTTGACTATTTGGCTAAGTGCAGGTTCAGTTCAAGTAATTCATCAAGTGCAATCATCGTACTTTTTGAGTAACTGCCTGAATAGCCATGGTGGACCTTACTTTGTGCTTTAATGTGTGAAATTTACGGTCATCACGTGCGGTACAAGATCCACATGGTCATGACCTGGCACGGAAATGGGGGGACTTTTCTCTTACCTTGCTCCACTGTTTCTCTCTCACCTTGCTCCACTCCTGCAGCACGAATCTCGAAATCATTCGCTCCTGAATCTTTGGTCTGCAGCACTTTCGAGTCTTGGCAGAAACCATCATGCACTCCCTAGGATGTCACTCATGGCTTGTTTTCAGTTTTTTCTGACATCTTAGGCCAAAGAATGCCTGTCAATAGCACCCTATCAGTTCTACAGTCTTATATTGCAACAGTTTGATTTTTTCTCCAAGGAGTCTCTTGTTTTAGTCTTTCATTATGAGACGCTTACTATGAAAAGGTATTCCTTTAGCTATTCGTCCGCACTGTATTGTCAACGTGCCCTCGAATACAAGTGCATACCATGTAGGCCGCTGAGCTGGGTCAAAAAAGTGCTGCAAACTGGCCCTACAGAATTGAGCAGTCAATTCCCCAACTTTCTCCGCTTTTAACTATTCTTTCCAGGTTTTAAAGTTCATATCAGTGCCCAAACTGTTTGCTCTTACAAAAATGATGATTTTATCATCGACTGGCACCTACAATTCATTCCATTATCAAAGCTTCACCAGGACTTTGGATGGAAGCAGATTCACGGCTAGTTCCGGAGAAGTAACTTTTATATGCCGCGAGGTCTATAAAAGGTCCTTTACTCTTTCAGGCCCAGGAGGTTCTGCTTTTTCCGCGCGTATTTCAGCAAACCTATTGGAAAACTAGTAAGAACCCTTCGTCTTCCCTCATCTTCTCTAATATAGACCTCGAGCATCATAAATCAACCCTTACAAAGCATTTCGAGCATCGGGAAAAATCAACCAATGGGCCGTTGATCTTGGAATGATAGTGCGGATATAAAAATCGTCCCAATCAATGAGCCGTTTTCGATGCCACATATTTTTCCGGGTTTTTAGACAGCTCTTAGAATTATAGAGAAAAACGAGGCTTTCAGCTACTGAAACCTGTCTTCTATTTTGTTTCCGAAATTTGCCTTGAACCTCTCTCAGTTCATATACACTCCTTATCCCTGAGCCAGAGTAGGCGTGGCATTTGAACATGGCACGGAACTGGTTACTCGTGGAATATTTCAGTCTGGGACAACTGTCATCTTGTTCTGTGTTGGACAGATACACGACAAGCAGTTGTGTCAAGATGAAAATATCTTACCAGAAGCATAGACTCTTTAAGGTTAGGCTGAAGCATGCACCCACGCCTACCCGATATCAGGGCTTTCGCGTATATTTTTGTCCCTAAAGGGCTGAACTATAGCCCGATCTCGTTTCCACTTTTCAATCGCCACAATTTGCAATTCGCAAAGGGTTTTATGGCTAACCGTAAACGCCCTGTGTTATCTAATTGATACGCCGAGAAACGATTCTGGTTTCTGAGAATTTCTTTGTCTCTCTAAAGTCGACAACAACGCAACGTGCGGCAAGCGGAAACAATGCGCAAGCTTCGCGCTTTTCTCCCGTAACATCGGATGCATTCATTTTTCGGCAGTGTTTTCGGTTTTTCGTTCTTTTATGAGAGAGTTAAATGGTTCATTGTGCTGGTCACATGGTTTCTCAGAACAAGACTAAGGAGGAGGAGGAGGAGGGGTAAGTTTGTATAGTAGACCACATACACAGACTTTTCCTACTGTTGGCTGCTAGGGTGGTGCTTTGAGGAAGCCGAACTCAACCGAAAAAGGCTTCACGAAATAACGAAGTCCTCCAAAGCTTTCATTTCTGTACGTATCACACTTTGCTGTGAACTGCCGCTCACTAGGCCAGGGATGCGCGGGGTACAGCAGTTGTGCTAAACACATGGGGGAGGTCGCACTTGACCGCTATGGAACGGCGGGGGGTCATATTTGGTCGTTGTTGGGGAGGGGCCTCGTTGTTGAGGAGGGGGTTGCTTTTGAGAGAAATTTGTCGCATTGGGCGAAGAAACTCTTACCGGTTGTTGGCTTTTCGCGGTTTTCCCCGTTTGACAATTGCTATATACCCCCGCCCGACGGAAAATTTTCGGGGAGAAAGTAGCAAATTTTCGGGAAATTTCAAAATGGTAGGAAGCTAGGGAGGCTGGGAACATGTAGGAAAGTGGTGGTGGGGAAGGGAGCGGGGTCGTACTGACACCATCATTCAACACATTTCGATGCTGTACCCTGAGAATGCGTTGACTTCCTTTGGTAACATCATCGGAGCTGGGTGCTTTGTGCTGGAAGTATTCCAGTCGAATGTACGAGAGGGGGATTCGTGTCGTTACAGAAATCCAGAGTTATGGGCAACAATCAGATCCGAGGCGGGGCTCGAACCCGCACGTTACGGTTTCTAGCGGGTGCACTAGCCATAACGCCGGACACGGGGTTGTTGTATTCTTCACGTCCAGCGTTCTTCAAACCTGAGCGTGAGGTTTTCCGTGATGAACTTTTTGTTGAGCCTAACGTTTTAGCGGAACCGCTTTCTCTGGCGAATTGGAAACCGTTCTACTTATTTTGTGGTGCCACCTTTACTGCATGACGCATTGCTGTGTTTAGCCATTTTTTCACCAGTGTACTCCCAGCAGACTGATCCCTTCAGAGAAGCAACATATCAGCTCTATTTCACCCGCGCTATAAGCTTGCTCTGAAATGGGACCTTAATGGATGACGTGAGACTTTAGAGCGCTGCGGTGCGAAGTTGTTGTGATGAGCAGGATTAGTTAAAGGCAGTTGGCACGATGATTTGGTGCTCGGCCTAAAATGCTAGTAGGGCGCTATATAGTGGGGAAATGGCGAAAGAACGGAGTGAAACGGTCAAAATCCTGCGAAAAAAAGAGCCTCCGTTCTCACTGTGTTAGTAATCAATTTTGGACGAGTTTCCCGTAGGCATCTTGCCAATAACCGCTACCGAAGGCTGCATATGTGTACTCATATATCCATGCAGCATCACGGCCGCTTCATACCAATCCCTTCGCTTCATAATTTGCTTAGCAAATGAATCGATTAGAGCGTCAGGAACGGTCGTCCATTTGTGGGCGGGCGGGCGTGGCGGGCGTTTGGGTCGGTATGTTGTGGCTTGATAGGGCCCTTATAAGGGCACCTCCCTTGGAAAAGGCATTATGCCTGCTCAGGGTCGCGGAATTCCGTCCTAGGCTTATTGATCCTACTCGTCTTGGGGATTTATCGTGCCAACTGCTTTTAAGTGCAGTGCGTTCAGGATACTGAAGACTCACATAATGGATTCCAGGGCAAGAGTCTGAAGTCATAGAAATGCTACCATTCCTGTTCTTCATACTTGCACTTCATACTAACGACACTATTGTGTTCGAATTCGTTCTGCCACTTTCTGTTGTTCACTGAGAGAGGATTACGGTTTGTCATCAAAAATATCAGGAGTATAGTGATAGGTTTGAGGCTCCTTGCTTTGTTTGGTCAGTAAAGGTCGTGAAACGTGACAACAACAAAGTTTTTGTGGTCTTTTTATCGTGATAAATGCTGTGTACGCCGCAGTCGGCGCTCTTACAGTTGTCATAAGGTTTGGTAAGGTCTAGTGGAAACGTCACGGGCACAAGCCCTCACGCAGGGTTCGAACCCGCACCTTCCGCCTATCTGGCGAATACGCTGTCCATTACATCACCGAAGCCGCATTTGGTTCCCTCAACTTGGCTTTAAAGCGCTTGAGGCATGGCATAAAAACCATTGTGCTGAGAGGGCCGAAGGCAGTCTCAGAGTCTCAACTGAAGAGAACTCTTTTGCCCGTAAATTGTCATTCATTTGATGTTGATAAGGGTCTCGGGTTAAGCCATCTCACGATTTTCTGAGTTCTTAATTTTTGGAGTTTTGAAAATAAACAAGTGGGCTTGGCGCTTCGACAGCTTAAAGGCATCTTCCGCGATCATTTGATGATCAGACTCCTTCTCTGGACATGGTGCTACCTTCGCAGCTCAGAAATGCATGAAGAAAACGCGATCCAGCACGGAACGAGGTCTGGTTCCGCCCGTTGGCTACGATGGACGTCGGCGCCCAACTTTCATTTTCAATTGCTGCCTGATGGTGCGGTTGCTCCGCTGCTACTCTCTCCATTTCGAATGGTGAGACTGAGATGGATAAGGAGAGAGGGCTGGCACCAACAATTGAGATCTCGTCCGACCACGCCCTTTCTTCGCCTTATGCACGTACAAGCCGGTTCAGCATAAGGATTCGGGGGATTTCCGGGGAATATTTTAGTGCTTTTTTCTCCACTTTTGTGTTGTTTACCATCTTGTCATTAGTATTAGCTTCAGCGCGATGCAGTCGCCATCTCTCAACGCGAGGGTGGTGCCTTAAAAATGATTGAGCGTTTGAATGATAAAATTGGAAGAGACAGTGGTCTTCGCCCTTTATTTGTCCTCTGATATGAGCCACGCACATCTGTATCATAAGGCCGCAAGTGGGATTGGAGAGTGGGATTTGCCAAAGGGCAATATATGTTGTTGGGAATTTTAGTCGTTCAGTTCATACGGCCCCCGCCCTTTTTTTTGGGGGTGGGGGTTGGGTAGCGGAAATCAGCACATGTAAACAGGAAAAGCCCGCGAGCACCGACCCCCTTCTACCAATTCTCAGATTTTGCCCAACTTCCTGCCACTTTTTCCAAAATTCCCCGACAATTTCCATACTTTTTCCCAAAAATTTTGCTGTTGATTTTGCTGTACATCTACGCATGAAACAAGAGAATTACGAAAAGTCAGCCACCACTCACACCGAGCCCGCTGCCTGAAGACCAAAAATGAGGATACGCACCCCCCCCCCCCTCCCAACAATGAGCTTTAGTGCGACCCCCCGCCCATCGTTACAAGGTCCGTGGCAAGTAAACTAACATGCAAAAAAATTTTTCCTACAGCCGAAATCCCACCTCGCTGCGAGCCAAACACGGTCCAGTGATCCCAACAATGATGATCCCTGGATTTGGCTCTTGCAATGAGGGTACTGATCATTCGACCCCGGAATGGAATGCTTGGTTGGGTGGCGGCGCCATTTTTTCCCCTCACACACTGATTGACACAAAAGGAACAAATTCATGGTTCCAGTGAAAAGATTGGCGTCATCAAAAGCAGCAACTTCAGGAACTTCATTGCCCAAGATGATAAACATTTGGGGAGATAATATCTGCTGTTTCTGCGGGAGTGGGGGGAACGTAATCAGTGTTTAATATAAACAGAACGGTGACCAGAAGCTCACGTGAACTGTAATCCGACAGGCTGTGACTGACAGTAGCCCTTTTAATGTGATCACTCGAACTATTACGTAAACCATCGCGATAAACGATGGAATGGAATGATAAGCGGTGCTCCCAACTGTCCACAAAGTTCGTTCACTTCCATGACTCTCGTCATTTTTCAGCGGCTGGTAATGTTCCCCAAATGGGCGTTGACTATTGACGTCATCACGGTTGTGACGCATGTAGCGCTATGCTTGATTGCATAGTTCATATGAATTATGTAGTCTAATTCTGGTTTAATCGCCTTATCGTGGGTCTTTGACTGACAAGGACAGCGTCAGCACAGCCAGCTATTGTTTTTGTCCAAAAGGAGCCGAGCGTTCTGTCCTCATACAAGCCCTGAAGCATACTCCCATCTAACAAAGTTACCAGGAGAGCAATATCCTATCCCATGCGATTTCTGAACTTTCCCAGTGAGTCGGTCTTCACGTAGTTCCGCTGACGTAGCAATTTCACGAAAGCCGTGGGTTTCGAAGCCATGGCCATGGCATGACCTCAACATCTTCTCTTAGCTGCACTCCATATCCCGAAGATGGAATGGGCTTGGCTGTACACTTCATTTGGACATGATGTGGGATGCGTTTTCCGTACGATACTTATATTTGACGCAATTTTCATTCTATCTTATGCTTGACCACGACGTGACTCCGATTGTCCCAAAACGGCAATATCCCAGCAAAAACACAATCACTACCACGTTCAAATGACGTCCGCTGCCACGCCCAACCCGTCACCTGGATGTGGAGTGTCGTTGGTGTGCCTTTCCGATGATCATGAACTCTCATGCACTTTCATCTAAATTTTTGAGTCGCAGAAAATAGCAAGACTTCAGTAACTGAAAGCGTGTTTCATTCAATAATGTAATGCTTTCTTTGACCTTCTTCATCAGTGAACAGCCTTATCAGTGAAGGACAGAAATAGAACCCGAATCTCATTTCCACCTTTGAACCGCCACACTTATCAATAGCTTTATGGCTAACCGCAAACACCTGTTGCTATATATTTGATACGCCGGCGAAGGTTTCAAACTTTTCCATCGAAGAAATCCAAAATAACCTCTTTAGCTTGAGCTTCCGTGCCATAATGTCCCACAATTGTTCTGGCGCACATTGGTTTAGGGGGAATCATTTTGTGATCGCCCGTAAACTCCTTTAGTACTAAATACGACATATTACAGATTTCATTTTCAAAACGAGTTTTCGCCTGGACTGTAGAACTGCGGAAAGCTCACAGTTTTCCGAAAAGACCGACACATCGACAGGGATCAAAAAAGTGCCCTTCCTTCCGCTCCCCATTCCCTATTGGCTAGATCAACGTGTTGCGCACTCCAAGCATTGTCTTCTGACCAAAATTTGTTGGCACCTATGCTCAATTCTGTCCTACCCCTTACCTCTCCCTCCCCCTGAGCCAAACTACGCCATGATTTTTTCATTGTTAATAATTTTTCAAGGAAATATGACAGAGCATAGGTTTCCGGGTAAATTTTCCGCTTTAATGCTTGGTAGTTGTATGCATTTTGTACTTATTTCTCTGGAGGGCCAACTTCCAAGGTGACTCCCAAGGACCATTATGCTGATCTCAAATAACAGCAATTTGTAACATTCCCGTCGGGAAAATGTTAAATAAGTCAGTGATGATTGTTCTTTGATTCGTTACTGTTCATAGGACATCTGATGAATGATAGTGTTGTCGAAGAACTTCTCAAGAACGTCCTCCGCTGCCACGCCTTCTCTTGTACTTCATTCTCCAGCACTTTGGACCGTCCGATTGGACTCCATCTCCTTCTTGGATTTCAGATTACCGAACAGCCAAGATCGAAGGTTTCTGCATACCCTTGAATCTCCCAATCCAAATCGGTTTCTGCTCATGAGTGGAGCCATAGAGAAGTAAAGTTTAATGTCTTTCGCTTGTCCATTTACCAGTAATTTGAATAGCCCTTTACAAATCACTTGAATACATCTGCCACCGTTCTAACCGCAAAACTAGCTCCATTCAGCCGTAAATTTGGGCAGGTCTGGTCCAACGAAATGGTTGGAGTTCTGCTTTATCGGTTGATTTATGCTGACGTCTATGGCGCGCCGGTTCACAGGCGCTGAACCTTCGGGAAGCTCGCTCGTACACTAGATGGTAGTGATCTCTGGTAGAACGCGACATTGTAATTCACGGTAATTTACGGCTTTCTGAAGAACGGCCTGGAGTTTTTAGTCCGCATTTTCTCAGTTTGCTTCCAGTAGGCGGCAAGTGTGATAGAAAAGTTCCACAAATGTGTTACCACGTAAAGGAAATGAGGCGGACATTTGTGTCCCTGTTCGTGAGCGTACAACTGTCACTTGAAGAACTAGCGGACCACCGTGAGATTAATGAAATAAATCTTGAACGCTGCGAGTTCTGTTTGGGTTCGTAATTGGACAACGTTGAGATTTCTCACTCGGACAGATATCTAATGAAGCCTGATTGAGCACGCCTTCTCTAGCAGTTTATTCTCTAAAGCTTTTGATAACCCATGTGGACCCCTCCTCTATGCAGCACCAAACAGCCGGGGTCTTTTTGAGGTTGTTTCAAGCCCCTTCCTCTCCGGATCCAGATTGCTTTCTGCTCATGAGCGACGCCTTTGAAAAGCTCCGAATCAAAAGTTTCCAGTTGTGTTTAGGGTGACCGATAAAATAAACCCTCTATGACTCAACCTAAATGCTGCTTTAGTAACCATTCAACACTAAACTGGCTCTAAGCAGCCATAATTCCAGGTTTGTGGCACGATGGCTGCCAGTCTATTCAATTGAAGGATTTATGCCGACGTACAAATTGCGCTGGTATTCAGGCACTGAACTATTCCGTCAACCCGGTTCGTACGCTAGAGTGTAGTGAGAGATCTCTGGTATTAGGTGACATCGTAATTACTTACGGATTTCTGCAGAACAGTCTGAAGTTTCCCATTTGTTTCTTCTTGGCTCCTTCCTTCTTTCTGAGAGAAGGAGAAGTTGTTATTATAGAAAAGTTTCACCAGTGTGCTACTGAAAGGGGGAAATGCAGTGGGAACTTCAACCCTTGCGTATGCTCTCCCTGCAGGGGTCCGGGGTTATTCTCTCATCGCATCTAATGGCTCAGCAGTTGAAGGGAGAAGGAAAAGGAGAGCGAAGAGAGAAGGAAGGGAGGAAGAGAAGGAAGGAGGAAAAAAGACGAAGGTGGAGGGAAATTTTGCGGTTGGCAAGTTTCCTTAGGCGACGGCCTTCCAAGGGACTTATGTAGGCTGAATATGAGGTAAAGCTCGAGCACAGCAATTTCCATTTGGACAATATCGGGAATTCACATTGAAAAGAACAAATAGCCAATTAAGTCTCATTGAGCGCACTGATGTTAACATTGCATTATCCTAATCACTTCATTATCTCATTGCGGACTTTACAGCTTGCAGAGCTTCACAGCAGAAGCTGCCTATATTCAACCAGGCAGTGCCCTTACAGATTACCTCCTCGACTTATTTGCCTGTTTTTCGGTGCCCCGCTGACTTCCAAGAGGATCCACTTGCATATGCAAGTGGATCCTGTCTGACCAGGTCGTTTTCATGTGACAGGCTTAGCAGACGTCTTCATGAGAGAAGCAATGAAACGATGGAGGGTGACCGTGTGAGCGTCGTCGAATTAATCGTTGTGGATCCGTCGCCAGCACTCGTTTCGGCGACATCGTTTTGTGGTTTTCGCCGTGCCGGCGGGCTACGCTCAATCTCCACTCGATTGTGTTACACAGATACGCTTCATAGCTACACACACCACACCTATCGGCTACATCTACGTGTTGCGCATTCCAAGCATTTTGGCTTTTGGCCAAAACTTGTCGGCACTTGTGTTTATTCTTTTTTTTATCCGATTGCGGCTTTTTACTTCTTTGACATCAAGGCAGCTAATTTACAATCTCTTTTCACATTCTGATTCTCTAGTCTCTTCCTTCGCTGTTGACCGTTCAGTTTCTGATAGTTAACGTGTGAAAGACTGACGCGACCCATATGAAATCCGGATTGTTGGTGAATTTCTATCTCTAAGAAAAGTGGTCAGAACTTACACTCTTTATACAGACGGAGTAGATGTGGCATTCGAACATGGCATAGGATGGGTACATGGGTTACTTCCTGGGATATTTTAACTTGAGTCAACTGCCGAGATGATCTGTGTTGACAAAGACGTGATTACGACTGTCAAAAATGAAAATATCTCATGCAAACC
>MU917355.1:0-10497 GCA_036418165.1 Cooperia oncophora | reverse complement strand
CACGCTGTTAGACTCAACTCACCGAGTAACATATGATGTGTCCTGAAAAACTGGAGAAGTCCTGATATTGAACTGCGCTTTCCACCGAAGTACCTGAGGACACTCGTTAGCGAGCGGGTCTCGCTATAATCGTAACCAAAGGGCATCGCTGACAGTCAAACCTTTCAGAGATAAGATGACGCACTGTGTCGCGTATGAAATGATTATGAATCAGGTAGTTGTGTTTTTCAAGTGATGCTGATCATTACGGTGCAATTTTTTCCTGGAAAAAGAGAGGTTTCGCTCGACGTCACTTTTGAACATATAGCTTTTTCGATAGATCTCGAGCACTGGTTCAGTTTGGAGCACACGAGCACAACAGGCCTAATGTGTGGAGCCATGTTTTCCCTAGCATTCGCGAATTCAAGAATAATTTCTATTGCCTTCACGTACAGGAACTCAGTTGAAAATCTTGCGGATCATGGAGAGTTACCAAGAGAACAAACATTAATCAATGATGGAGGGATTTGCAATCCAAAACATTTGATTTTCATCAAAACTTTCAAAATTTCGATGACACCTGATATTTGAAAAATGAGAAAAATTTCTACAACGGCAGTCCTCACGGATCCGCTCTGCCAAATAGAGGACAGAAGAGACCACAATGGCAGTTGAAATTCGTGGGACTGATCAATACAATGCCTTGACACCTCGATGGGATAACTGCTTAGGAGGTCGATTGATCGCTGATAGAGTAGATAGCAAAATGTCGATGAAAAGTCGTGAATTTGAAATAAAAGTAGTATACATTCCTGTTCATACTTTTTAGAGGGCGAACTACCGTCACATTTCACCACGAATTTCATGTATTTATTGCGCTCGAGTGCGCTCCTTCCTTGGTGAGGACTCATGATGATGTGTTTTATCCGGAAAATCAGAAAAAATCTTTTTTTTCAAACCATTTTCAATTCACCAAACTCATAAACTTTTCTGACCAAAGTCTTGAATTTGGTGTGGGAAATCTCAAATTCGAAACGAAAGTGGTTTATGGATTAAGGAGGCAAAACACCATAAAGAAATTTGGGTACACGGCGTCATATACAATGCTGTGTGCATGCTGTACTCGTGTGGCGGAGCGAGCTCCACCAAAGCAATTAAGATCGATAGCGAGGGGTCAGTTGGCAAGTGACTCGATGGATAAGTATCCGGCAAAGGGAGCCGTATCAACGTGAAACAGTTACCAGAGTGCATTAATGTCTCGATGAAATCTATTACAAATATAATGGCAACCTGCCCATGCTGCAAAAAACTGTACGCTGAATGTGCGATCACCGTCAGAGTTTTTCTAACATGCAACTTGCCCTGAAGCATGACGAGCTTCATTACCATCTATCAAGCAATAACACAAAATTCCACAATGGCCGTTCGTTTGACTATTTTCACCGAATTAGTAAAGAACCAACATAGGACTGTAATTTGATAAGATCGTTCTTCAGCACCAGCCGACGTCCAAGCCGATTTCACTATGTGTATGGTTACCTTCACCTATTAATAGGCTAACGTTACCCTGGTTTCCTCGAAAGCTAGACTGTAAAGAAGTAGTGGACTCGAAGTGATCTTTGAGCTGGCTAATGTCAAAATGATCACGGAATCATGCGTTTCCAAATATGATGTAATTCTGTCTTTTTAACACTTTGATCCAAGATCATAGTCAAATGGAGGGTTCTAGGACTATGGCCATTTCTCCACATATGTGAACACCTTAGGCGACTGAAGACTCATCGCTGGTTTCCCTCAGAATCATTCAGACACAGTAGGAAAATATAGAAGAACTGTGCACAAGATTTGCAATAAGCACGGCTATCGACTGGTCTAGTAATTTTCAGATCATTTCGGAAGTGTGTTTTGTGCTGAAGGTATGGCAATGCAGAAATTATAGCAATAAATGTCGATTTTACAGAAATTAGAGGCGGTATTCTAGCTTGATGTCCCCAGCTGTGCTCAGTTATTCTCTCGAAAGTAAGTTGTTGATCTTCTGCACGGCGTTCGAGTGGAGTAATCAGATTACGCAACCCCTCAGTAAGTACCCCGGATCGCCGCATTTTACAAGGGACTAACATAATGAACTCCCCCGGAATCATTCGAACGTCCTTCTCATGAGATGCCTAGATGTAGTCCGCTTCGCTTTTCTAAATGCCTCTATGTACGAAGACACGCAGCATAGATCGGCGGTGCGCACCTGCGCAAAGCACACGGTCGAGAAGAAAATAGAATGCTTGGAAAGTGAATACACGAAAATTCGAAGGCCAAATTTTGATTCTGTGTGAGTGCAAGGCAGGTGGAGACGATAGCCCCGAGCTAGTCCGCAAAAACTCCCTTTGCTTCAATATCGGTCGACGATTATGCTCTCTGTTGGTCACTTTGCCTTCGCCAGCTACGATGACAGATTGAACAAGTTCATCAGCACTATGGTCCGAGTACCTAGCACCGTGATTTCCACTATTCTCTGTTGTAGGAAATGTCAGTCGCTATTGATTGCCTGAACATATGCTTCCTGAGGAGCCGCTTCCGTTTCTTTCATGGTTATCATCTGCAAGCGAACTTATCTGGTGATACGGAAGCTAGCGCTGGGGATGTATACTCCACTGATATAATATTCCAAGAGTTGTGCCATCAGTTAATGCGCTGATGCCATGAAACTAAAACACGGCTACGCTCATCGCTGATGCCATGAAATTTTTTTATATCTTCAACCGGCGATGCCGAGCCTTGGCACGTCGGTGAAGGTGCCGCTCTCCGCCGTGTGAATTCAGTTCCTCAGCGACAATTTCAAAATGTGCGCTCACGCAGCAGCCACAAGGTTCAGCTCCCCTTCGGCTACATTGTTCTCTTCTTCATTCTTCACTAAGTCATCAGCAGAATTGTCATTAAGAAACGCGTGATAGCTCTCTTCCTTCCTCAAACCGCGTCTTTGACATTATCTGCACGCAACCACAACTGATTATCAATTCTACTCCTTCCAGGTTCTGTGATGCCATGTTCGCAGCGAGAGGGAAAATGTATCGCTTTGACTATACATGACACTTTCCAGGTCTCGTCGACAGTCGTGACGGTGGAAAGCATCACCTCTCCCAATCGTCGCGCAGTAGGTACACACTGTTAGCGAGCTCTCGGTCGCGACTCTCTGAGCAGGACAAAGTGTTATCCTGGTTAATGCAAACACCTGCCCCTCGAATTTGCAAAACTGAATACTGCTGAGGAATACCGGGCTCATTTATTCTCTGCTCTGTTCGCACAAGTTGGAAGAATAACTGCTTGCGGCGCGGCCGAAGGTGTAGTGGATAAGTGTGCTACAGGTCACATGTTGGTTTTGCTTCTGTTCGAAACTTTTCACATGAGTCCCCAAAACACTTCTGGGGTTTCCACTGGATGGAGCTAATGAGTCATCTCCGATGGTCATACAACGGAAAAAGAAGTGGTATAGCTGCTGCTCACAGCGTAATCTTCTATAAGTGGTCGTCAAAGCATTCTACGGTTCCCATCAAATCGCGAAAACGATGAGAGTACTGCAGCCACTCCGCCGGTGATCTTTGGTTTGCCACACAGAAGTATTCTGAAGCCTTAGACAATGCCTCTTCGTTTGCGAATGGACCTGTAGACCAACTTATTTCTGTGCCGCAATGACATCTATTCGAGTGCGCTCTAGTGTTTGTGGCACGTAGCATGGTCGGCCTTCCCGTTTCTCAAATGCCCCTACGTTATAACATGGCCGCGTGATTTCATCAACCGTTTGCTGATTTTTTGAGCTACCTCACTTGCCGCTTCCCCCCCTCCGCCCGCTCGATAAACCGGCCCTCTGTCCCTTGGAGACTCTCGTACACTCTCCACACTTGCCGAGTCTTGTGAACGCCCGTCGCTCTCGGGGCCGCAATATTAAATCGAAGTTCATATGGAATAGCTCAACATGGAATGTGCTCAGCCCCTCACGAAGGCCTGTCATGGCAATTCGAATGTTTGCAATAGCATAGCTCGCAGAGGCGGGCAATTTCCAGTGGCACCGCGTGGAGGAGGGGACCACCTGATCAGCTCCTATCCCAGGGGGCAAGAGAAAGACATTTCGACCGAGTCACATATCAGCAAGGTTTTCGCAGACCCAGACAAGGACGTGTAAATACTATAATCGGGCGGAAAGATAATTCATGTCGTCTGATAAAGCAGACGCCGCTCTCACGGCCATCCAGCTTCATGTACATTTCAAAATATGAAGCTTCATTCCAGTCGCCAAGCTCTGACTGAGAAGACCTTGGAATTCATGTCACCTCTCAAACAGCTGCGAAACTTCTAGTATGGAGTCACCCATGGATAGCTACCTGGAGAGCAGTACTCTCGATCTGGAAGACCTCCATCATCGAGCAGCTCCGTCAACGTCGCTACGGTCTAGGACATCATCTTCACCTCAGCCGCCAAGGCCCCAGTTGATGGTGGGGACCGGACGTACCTGGAATGGAGAGACCAATATTTTCTTCGTGGGCCCCGGACTGAAGGTGAGCGCTGGGATTACATCGAGCAATTCTGAAAGAGAGATCCTCTCCACAGTCGTCGTCGCCCGTACCTTCTTGGAAACTTTGCACTGCTACAGGATTAGACATCACATGAAATTGAGGGGTGATGGAAAAACTCTCGCCTACATGGAATGGAAGGCCGTTGGGTTCCTGAAGAAAATGGAATATCTAGGCGGGTCACCTGACCTGAACCTGCAGTTACCTGGTTTGGGCGGAGTTCAATAGGGTGGTCTACAGTGGCGGAGAAATAAAAGATCTAGCTGAACTAAGGCACCGAACCATGGTTGCATGACAGAATCTCTTGATGGCGGTGGTCCAAGGCTGGCGGAGTATCATGATAGTAATCAATGTGCTCTTCAATATAGTAGCAAAAGGTCCAATCACAACTCAAGGTGTAACCTATAGCGCCTCGAAAGTCAAGGTAGAAACGTGCCTTTTTTTGATTGCTCCCACTGTAATCGCGTTAGCGCACATGGCCGCAATGAGCGCCTTTTTGGCCCCGAATCAGATATCAACTTCTATACCTGGGTCATTTCACAGCCTTCTTCTTCTTCAGCGTGGGTCACGCTATGTAGCACGGTCCGCTCGTCTTATTTTGTCACGCCACTCCTACCGATTAAATGATTGCTCGGGAGGGCCAAACAACTAGAGGGGAATATCTTCCCTACATGTCGTCGCCCGTACCTTCTTGGAAGCTTTGTACAGCTACAGGATTGGTGGCACATGGAATCGAAGGGCGTTGGGAAAACTCTTGCCTACTTGGAATGGAAGGGCGTTGAGTACATGAAGAAGGTTGAATATCTAAGCAGGTCACCTGACCTAAACCCCCTAAATTACCTAGTTCGGGCGGAGTTCAATAGGGTAGTCTACAGTGGCGGAGAAAATTCACGACGATCTCGGCTCGAAGCTCAGGCACGCCATCTTCACGGTCGCGTGGCAGAAATTCTCTCGATGGCGCTCTCTAAAGGCTGTTCGGAGTATCATATAGGCATAATATGCTCTTAATATCTCGTAGAAAAATCCGATAAGGAATTCAAAAGAACTATAGCGGCCTCGAAAGTCAGGGACGAAAAGTCTTTCCTCCTACTGTATATAAACCAGCAACAGTGGTCAGTGATTTGTCTTGTCGACGCAATAGAGAAGTGTTGCGTACGCCGAAGTCAGCAAAAACCTCGAAGAGGCCCAGAAATGCGAAAAGGGATAGGAAAAATAGACGAATGTGAGCAACGGGTCGGCCATTGAAATAAGGTAGGGACACCCGCGGTGGGGGAGGTGTGCACCGATAGGGTAGCGCTCGCTCCGAAAATTCACGAATCGGTTCCGAAACACTTCGAAGCACTCTAGAGAAAGGGAACTTTGCATACTCCTAAGAACGTCCTATGTACGGTGGATGTGCGGGATGTGTGCCAGAAACCACTTACAGGGCGGAGCGTGTCCCTTAGTACTAGGTCGCCATTCCTCAGATTTATAGCTTGGTCGAAGAAGATACTGGACGAACGTCAATTGCGGAATGGCTGATCAAGAGAGATGCGTTCTCACAGTGAGGCGGCTTCACCTCCAGCAGATCCGCTAAGCGATAAATTCAGGCATTTCTCCAGCGTTTTCCCAGCGCTTCCAGCGACGGGGCTAGAGAGGGGCTAGAGAGCACGGAGGAGATAACGAGTACAAAGTACTCTCCTCCGTCCAGTGCTCTCTAGCCCCTCTCTAGCCCCGTCGCTGGAAGCGCTGGGAAAACGCTGGAGAAACGCTGGTGAAGCTAGATCGATAGCTATGCTTCCCGTGCCCTCGCTACGCCAGCGTGCCGCTGGTGACGCTGGTGAAGCTAGATCGATATGCGTCTCTCTCGGCACTGCGCTGGCCACCGCTGGAAGCGCTACGCTATCCCGCTCCGCGAAAAGTATAGAACCAGCCTAACACTCAGTTTGTGAATGATCCAAGCATTCTAACTCGTTGGATGGCTGTTTTGCCCTTCACTGGCGTGCTTCGCATGTTGCTACTGGTGACTCTTCCTCCTTGAGGTTTCCAAGCTTTCTACGGAGGTCACGGTGATACAGCGGTTAGAAGTCTGTCATTAACTTGTTCAGCTCGAATCCTTGATGGGAATTGCTGTCTTCGGCGGCAACAATCCTATATGGATTAGTGTCGGTTGATTGAGTGATTGACGTTGGGTACCACCCGTTGACTGTATCCTTCCAATCACGGCGTACATTCCTTCGATAAATGAACGGAAAGAAGAACTGTTTTGCGCAGCGCTCAAATGAGGAGAATATCGAGTAAAGAGAAAAGGGAAATTTTAAGAGTAACGTGGGTACTGCCACCTCTCCAAAAGGCATCATTTGATTCTAGGCTCTCACAAAGTTCTATGGAAAGGCGTGTGCGTTGCAAGGAATTACGTTCGACCTTCATCGGAATGACTGCTTCGGACTGATTGGTGCTAACGGAGCCGGCAAGACAACAGTATTAAGCATATGTCCGGGCTGAAAATCCTAAGCGAGTGGAGTGAATTACTGCTGGCACAACAACTAATAGAGGTGTACCGTGAGTTGCACATACACTTCTCTCTTGGTTATCTGAAAAGCACTTATCTTTTACTCTCAATTTACAAAAATAAATTGTTCCGTTCCTCCTGTGATTGGCCTAGTCAAGCCAACGGGGAGGGGCAAGGCAGTTGTATTACAGTTAGGCTGGCCGGGTAAGTTTGTCATTGAATTTTGACTACAATACTACTTCTCATCTGAACTGATGAGGGGTGACCCGTAATGTGAGCACTCATACGGCAAGAAACAGTCTCTCTATTGGTACCACTCTCTTGACTCCTGACTCTTCTTCTTTTGCAATATGGACAAGAAATGCGATCTGCCTACGTCGGCATCACCTACGTAGCGCTTCCCCCCAACTTCTCGCACCACCTGAGCCTGGACAGCTGCCAATGCCAAGATATAGTGGAATAGTGGAGCTGCATAAGAGCAATCCTCTCAAGTATCGGACAACCTTCCATCACACCAATGCTTCAGAGCTGCACCTACATTTGAGACGGATGAGCTCTGTGTTTACCGTGAAAGCTTAGAGAAGATGGGGCCTCATGAACTACTGGATCAAGGAGCTGCTTTTTCAATCCTTACGCAAAGCAGCTACAAGATCTGATGCAAATCAGATCGGAGGGGGGAAATTTGTCCGCAGAGTATGCCTTCAGCATGACAATGCAGCCCACCCTGCTCGAAAGAGGTTGAGCTACTTCCTTGCAGCATGACAATCGCAGCCTCACCCTGCCCGAAAGAGGTGACTAAAGGGGTGATGACCACTCTCTGCCTTGCCACCGGTCTAGCCCAGACATTGCTCCTAGCAGCTGACTGTCTTCCGTACTTACCCATTGCACGGACGAGAAAAGTTTCACGACCGAGACCATGTTTAAATCGAGATAATGTCCAACTTTGCGTTGCGCCGGGATGCATTGTGAAGCGACTGCATCCATATGATATTAGGTTGTCCGGAAAGTTCTCAGCCGTTTCTGACACTTAAGACGATCTGTAACTTTTTAAACTTATCGATTTAATCGAAATAGGCACCATTTGAATCAGCACACTTTTGCCAATGTGACAGCAGTCGAGAAATCCCATCAAAGTAAAAAACTGGGTGGTCGAAAATTCACGAAAACCACTAAGGTAAGGCTTTTTGCCTGTCTGATTGATGAATATTTTCCTGTAAGGGAGTTCTGAAAATGTTAGAAAAGGTGATAGTCGGTTGGCGAAAGGTCTGAAGAATATGGCGGTTGAGGTAGAACTTCAACCCCCAATTCGTTCAATTTATGGATAGTGATTTGTGAAACGTGTGGGCGGGCGTTGTCATGCAAAGGAATCGGACCCTTTCTTTTGATAAGTGTTGGCTGCATCTGACAAAATTTTCGGTACAATTCGTCGATTTCTTCACAGTAGGGTTCTGCTGTGATGGTTTGGCCTGGTGATAAAAAGTTATAGTGGATCACCAGCCAGCCGAATGGCCACCAAGAGCCGTGACCAGAATCTTTTTTTCGTGAGGCGTTGAAAATTACCTCGGTGGTTCGTCGAAATCCAAGCCACTGTCCGGAACGTCTCCTGTTATCATACATGACCCATTTTTCATCACAGGTGACAATTCGGTCCAAAAACAGGTCGTTTCTGCTGTGCGCAAAAAGCAATGCAGAAGGAACCTCGAGACGTGCCGATTCCTGCCGGTCACTACGATTGTCGGGCACCCGATTGTCGAGTTTTTCCACCTTTCCAATGCGTTCCGGACCATCTGCAACAGTGGATTTGCTAAGGCCTAGCTCTTCTGCTATCTCTCGAACTGTTTGGGATGGGTCAACCTCCAAAATCCCCCTAAAATCCTCGTCAGAGACCGCGATGAGTTTCATCTTCGAGGCTGAAATCTCCAGAACGAAATTTGTTGAGCCATTGCCGCACAGTGCTTTCTCTAGCACTATTGGGCCCCCACGCCCCACACCTGGTTAATTGCTGAGTTGTTCCGATTGTAGACTGCCCCAATTTATAGTCGAAGAAAAAAATCGTCCAAAGTGCTCTTTTCACATGCTTGAAAAATCTTGAAAAAAGGGTTCATCAAGCAATGGTGAAACGGCAATTATACCATCAGATAGCGCAAGAAATTCTCTACAGGATGTGCTACTGAGAAGCAAGGCAGAATGAGTTTTTAATCAGCAGTGAATGTACAAAATAGGTGCACAAAACGCTGAGAACTTTCCGGACAACCTAATATATTGGCAGGTGCCCCGCCGCAGCAGTGCTGTATATTTATACTATTTCACGCCTATCTGTGAAAGAAAACTAATGTAGAAAAAAGGTCGAAACATTCTCGCCAACCTAACATATCAACACACTTCACACTTAACTAGTTCGCCATAGATATCCCTTACAGCTGACTCGATCTTTGTCACTATCCACCCAGCCAGTTTTCAAATTGGCCAGTTTTTCGGGACTGTGGGGCTATATACGTTTTTTTAACGCGGGTGTGTCTACCACCTCGAACTCTCTTAGCTCACTTTAGCGTGCAGACCGTCACTTGTACCAGAGCATCTTAGTCCCTTTTTAACTTGACTCGCCTAATGAAATGACCACTGAAGTGAAGCCTCCTCCCTGTCCATCAAAAAACCCTCCACTTACTAAAAAAGCGTTTCCAAACGTATTTAGTGAAATACTCATTTATTCCAGAAGATTGGATTCTGTCCCCAGTCCAACTCGCTGTCTGACATTCTTTCTGCTTATCAGAACATGGAAATTATAGCAGGGCATGGCAGCGAAGATTTGTGTTGGAAAAAAAACATACTTTTCAAACACATAAGCTCCTTAGGTTATAATGATCCTAGCAAAGTGGTGAAGGAAGTTCTAAGACAACTGCGTATGACCAGTCATTGTCGAAAAGAGGTTCAGTGCGCTGAGGTTGGGTTGCTTGGGCTCTTGAATGCATCGCACCATTTCTGATCGCGACTCATATCTAAATATATGTTAGCACGTGGACAGAAACGTCGAATAAGTACAGGTGTGGCAATATTGATCAACGCAGACCTTATTATACTCGATGAACCCACAGCCAGTATCGATCCAAAGGTCTGATTTTTTGGTACTAAAACATACATATCTTCCATAGTAAGTATGATAAAATTGAGAATCTCCGACTGAGTGACAACTTGATACCATACAAATCAAAAGTGAGCTGAGCATAGGAACTGTTGCTTGCGGAAAAAAAAACGTCGCTGTGGGAGCTTCAATATGTGACAGAGTTGAGGCATGAAAGAAACCACGCTACAGGATGGATAAAAAGTTCATAGTGTAGTGTGATCCTACTATATAACGTTCGCTAAGTATGTCTGTGCTGTGTATGTATGTGTGTGTGCGTCCGTCTGTTCGTCACGAAATTCATAGAGCCGGTCCCAGTGCAGTGAAGTATTGGTTCCAAGAAGTAATGA
>MU917353.1:0-11143 GCA_036418165.1 Cooperia oncophora | reverse complement strand
AGGTTTGTAGGCGTTGATGGAAAAAACAAGAGTTCATAGTTTTGTTCATAGTTTTTGAGCTTCCCAGGCTAATCTGACATGAGAGAGTTATCAGAGCCGATTGGTGCGAGAGGGACTCGAAATTCGAAAAAGGGAGTTACGACGAACAATAACCATCTAAGGCTGCGTTCATACTTTGCGGCAGCGTCCACCAGCGTCCACCAGCGACCACTAGCGTTCCGAGCGTCCGGCAGCGTCAGCGACTAGGAAAGTATAGATATCGATTAGCGTCTGCCAGCGTCTCGAGGGCTAGGGAAGTATAGGTATCGATCTAGCGTCTGCCAGCGTCTACCAGCGTCCACCAGCGTTCACCAGCGACCGGGAGTAGAGAGTATGGGAAGTAGGAGGGTAGCAAACAGCTGGATTAGGCGTCGTGAAATTGCGGCGTGTGCAACCGCACCGTACAACTACACTACACAGCACATTAAATTGCGTAATTCTATGCTTTAGCAGTTATGCGGTTCACACGCCGCAGTTTCACAATGCCTAGTCCAGCTGTTTGCTAGCCTCCTACTCCTCCATATTCTCTACTCCCGGTCGCTGGTGAGCGCTGGTGGACTAAACGCTCTCAGACATTGGGCGATATTACTTTCCTAGTCGCTGACGCTGCTGCACACTCGGAACGCTGCCTCAAAGTATGAACGCAGCCTAAGTTGTGACTCGAGAGAAAATATCACAGAAATGCCGAGTTATGGACGAAATTCTTGTCCCCAGGCGGGATTTGAACCCGCGCCTCGCGCTTTCTAAGCGGGGTTGCTATCCTTCGCACCACCAGGAACTGCTAGAAACCAGAGAACGACCAAACACAGAACGCATTTTCTCTCATAATGCGCATCAGTTTATTTTTATGAACAGGTTTCCCAGACACAGGAACGAATCATGCCAAGTTCATAGAAAGTCGCCCACGAAAGACCCAAAGCAGAATATATTGGGATGTTGCTCTGTACACCTCGAAACGAGTGTGATCAGGACACGTCGCACGTTGTGAATCCCAGCAGGGGTTTTAGCTGATCGCTGAGAGGGTTGTGTCTGGCCTGGGTTTGGCCGCTGACTTTTCCCGTTTCGCGTGCACTACAGGGGGGGGGCAAAAAAAGTCACTTCGACCGAGTCACATATCAGCAAAGTTTTCGCTGCCCAGACAGAGGACGTGGATACGAGTACCAGGGCGGAAGATACCCAAGATGTTCCTCTATAAGCAGGAGCTGGCTCTCGCCCATCACCTTCATGTACACCAAAATATGAAGTCGCAGCCTGACTGGAGAAGACCTTTGGAATTCATGTCACCTCCAAACAGCTGCGAAACTTCTAGGTATGGGAGTCACCATGGATAGCCTACCCGGCAGACCAGTCTAGCATCTGGGATGACTTCAACATCGGAGCAGCCTCCGACAACGTCGCCCGGTCTAGGCAATTCATCTCACCGCAGTCGCCAAAGGCGCCGAGTTGGATGCGTGTATGGACCGGACGTACCTGGAATGGAAAGACCAATATTTTCTTCGTGGACCCCGGACTGAAGGTGAGCGCTGGCGGTTATTGGGCAACTCGTGAAGAATATCCTCCTCACATGTTCGTCGCCCGTACTCTGAAACTTTTACTGGACCTGCAGCATCGTGTGCCACCACATGAAATTCGAAGGCGCGTTGGCGGAGAAGCACCGCTACTTCGAATGGAAGGGGCTGAGTACCTAAAGAAGATGGAATATCCAAGTAGGTCACCTGACCTGAATCCCCTCAATTACCCGGTTCGGGCGGAGTTCAATAGGGTGGTCTACGGTGGCGGAGAAATCGACTATCTCGCTGATCTCAGGCACCACATCGCGGTCGCGTGCCAGAATCTCTCGATGGCGCTCGTCCAGTAAGGCGGCTGGCAGTGTCATTGATAGATATTTGATTATGCCTCTATAATATGGTTTGTTAAAATGTCCCGATCAGAATTTCAATAAAGTGTAACTATATTAGGCCCGCGAAGTCAATGAAAAAAAGTGACTTTTTTCCCGCCCCCCCCTGTATGTGCCTTTTTTTGATGAAGCCGCAAAACTACTATCTTTAGTGGCTGACCAAGTAGTCCACTCCCTCCCCCGCTTCACAGCAAATTTTTGGGGGAATTTGGTAAGATGGTTGCACAGTAACATTTGGGGGAAGATCCCAGCAAAATCAAACCTCAACTAGGACGGACCTTGAGTGTGGACGTAAATTCATTGTGTTGTCACAGTGCTTTCAATAATTATTTATTATCATTGTGTATGGTAAGGGTTAGAGAGAGAAAATTTACAGTATGGCTCGTGAAAACCTTTAATCTTCATTGACACGTGGTCGAAATCGTTGGAAGAATAGAGAGCAGACGGGGCCAGGATCAAGTTTGTTGGCAATTATAAAGACTTTCGATTGGGTATGGAGATGGGCTTCAATGACTGACCAGTTGTCTGATCGATAATTGATTACTAGTCAGATACAATGCATTCTGAGCTATGGGTAGATACGGTACGACATTTGAGAATACGGTATTCATTTGACGATTTTAGTGTATAGAATAAATGAAGACGTTCTGTTTTCATGATGGCACATTGAATCAGGCAACTGAGGCTTTGTGTGGACATATTGAAATGAATAAAAAAAATTTTAGAAATGGGAAAAAAATACTCGCTCAATTCGAATAGTACAACTCGACACTCGACATTACCTAACGGATACGACTAGTTTTAATATGGATTATGAGACAGCGCCCATTACGGTACGTGGAACGCGGAACGTAGTAGATTTTTGAAATCGGTACGACAGAGCCGCTGGCGTTCTCGCGATGATAATATTTGGTTGAGATTATATGAATGAAAAAAGAGAAACCGAGAGAATAGATGGATAGAGAAGAAAGAAGAATGAGAAGGAGGAGAAGAAGGAGGAGAGGAAGAAGAAGAAAGAGTAATTAGACTCGTTGGTGTTCGAGTTGTTGTTGAGCTGCAGCTAGTTGCGCTGATTGAAGTTGATAGGTCCCTGGCATGATACCGTAACCAGCAGCTGCTGCATATCCATATGGATCCAAACCAGCGGCTTGAGCGGCTTGAACTGAAATGAGAAGCAGCTGATAAATCGCGGCTACAAATACATGTCAAATCAATCACCTTGAAATCGTGATCCAGCTTGTGGAATCGCATACGCTCCCGCTCCTTGTCCATTAGCCATAGCTGCTGCCAAAGCCGTATAATCAACTGCTCCAGGGCTTTGTGCAGCTCCTAGCAGTGGATTCATCAGACCGGCTGACGGATAGTATAGTTGTGGTAGCCTGTAACGGTATCTTATTGAACGCAAAAGTTACTTAAGGTTACTGTAACGCACGCAGCTTCACCCCAAACGTACATGCGTGCCGTCACGAAATCGCATGTTAGTGGCGAAAAGAATTAGAAGAAAATTCGTGGGTGGAGCCGAAAGAGAAGGACTTGTTGGTAGATGTTTGTGGATTTCGGATGACCGTTCGCGTGCCAATCTCCCGTACCTCACACTGCCTAGCTAGATGAAATGAGAACGACGAGGAGACGACAAACAGGCGTGCATACAGTGCTATTGCACGTGAAATCTGGTCAGTAATAAGCTAATCCGTGCCTTATTTTGCCTGCGATAGCCGGCATCAGACGCGAGCGGTCGCGTCACGGCGCGATCAATGAATCGATTCACAGCAAAACTGCTAGCAACTGAGACATCAACCATTCCGCGAAACGCCTTTTCGCTAGTCAGCTCGGCTGCTACAGACACGAACGACTGGAAAATGAGGACTATACAAAACATGCGCTTGTAAAATAAAAGAAAAAAAAGATACGTCTCCTGGCATCTCACAACATTCAGCTAAAAGATGGAGGAACGGTGATCGGCGTGACGAATTCATCTAGCACTACTGATCTGACCCGATCTGACCCGATTCGATCTGAATCCGATCGACCGCCACCCCACACACAGCATGGAATCAAATCGCACACGCACGCCTAACCTTTTATATCATGTTTCATTTAGCCGGTCAACCATTACGCATACAGCTAAAATGATATGTAATCGTTCGATAAAAGGCCCTACTGGGAGATGGACAAGAGAACCGCAAGTTGCCGCGCCGTCGCGCGCGGCTCACCGTCAGCCGATGAGCGCGGGAAATTCTCACGCCGCAATAGGCGCGCCAAATTCAAACTGTGCGCCAGTTTCTCAGCTGGAGCAATGGAATTGTGGCGTGGGAATCTTCACATTTTCATTTTTTTTCCTTATTCCCTCGCGTATTTCACCGCTTCTGGCCTTCCCCCATGGCGCCTATCCTACGCCGCCTATTGCTGTCATTGGCAGCTTACATGAAGCATCAACAGCACCCTTTCCTATCCCTTTCACTATTCGAATTCAAATGGCTAAGCCGGAGAGTAGGTCTCGCGCGGCGCTGCGTCGCTCGCTACACCTTCCAGCGCGGCAAATTACGATTCTCTTGTCATACACCCGGCCCTAATCCCAGATACCGTAGTGTTTCGGTACGAACGAGTTATGAAAGCAGTATAACGACTCACCCAATACGTGTCGGGAATAACGCTTGTAACTGTGTCTGCAGCGGCAACTGAACCTGATTCGCCAGTGCTGAAAGTGATATGATTAAGATTTTCAGTGCATGGAATGAAATGGTAATAGAAAGCCTGATCAGATGATTAATTAAAGGACAAAAAAAGGATAAAGAAGGTAAAGTCTCCGTCGTTGCTCAATCCTTCCTTTGGGATGCTTCACGCATTCTACTTCCATTGGAGAATTGTAGTGGCTTATTGAATGCGATGTGGCCTATACAATGACTTGCGGGGCCAGCCGATGTACAAGTCAGTGTTCTTATCCTCCCAGACGAATCTGGTACCAATTTACCGTCCCCGGAGGGAAGAAGGCTTGCTTGACCTTGGCGGGAGTAGGTACAGGATCCGACCCCCGAACCGCGCGCGTGGTAAGCGTGCCACTCGTCCACCATCTCCGCCTCCGGACAAGGAATAAAAAGGAAAATAAGATTCGTTCCAGTACTAACCCTGCCAAACCCGTGCATATCATTCTTCACTCACTGATTAGCACTGATCATTGATTGTTGACTGACTGTACTCACTGATGTTGGTTATGCAGTATTAGTACTGCAAGGTTCGAGGGGGGTAATATTCGTTGCAAGTGGTGTAAAGCGCTTATTCGATCAAAAAAAGGTCCGTAATGTTCGATATTGTAAGTAATCCTCCTTCTTGAACAGGACATATCATTAGTTGGGGATTTTGGTCGAGTCCGTACGACCCCCCCCCTAAAGGTGACTTCAACACGACCCAGCCCTTTATTATCCTACCTACCACTTTCTTAGTTTTCCCCAACTTCCTTCATTTTTTCCAGAATTTCCCAGGAATTTTCTAGTTTTCCCCCAATAATTTTGCTGTCGAGAGGGGGAAGGGGTGGTGGGGGCGGGGCATTATATTGCACATGTGAAACAAAGAAAACCACGAAAAGTTCAAGAATGGAAAAATTCTTCCCAACACCGCGAATTTCTCTCAGATGGCAAATACGACCTCCCCCTTCCTCTCCCAACAACAAGCAAATATGATCAGCACATTCACAGCGTCCGTAGAACAAGAACAATCAACTATCAGAAAAGTTTTTTGGACCGAATACGACCCCCTCCTGCTCGGCAACTAATACGACCCTCCCCCTGTTGGGAAATCCCCAACGATGGTGTGTGAAATACGGACCTCGCCCCTGTTTGAGGCAATGTCCCCGGCTGCATGGACGTTGTGCACCGCTGGCTGCGGAAGGCTAAAGATCCTCGAGTGAATAGTATGGACTCCTCTCAATCTTGAAATCTGCTATCGTCAGGCTGAAAGTAGAGTGGGGCCAGCTGTATGTTACAGCGGCTATTTTACTGATTATGTGTATGTATGGTATAATGATATTCTTGAGTCCTCGCTTGTCATGTCGACCCTCGACTCTGCGGCTGCGTCTGATTCAAGGAGAGCAGTGACAATTATTCGTATTTTCACACAGCAGCCGCTGTTATGAGACACAAATGCAGCGTTTTTGGGGATTGAGCGCGCACCCGTTGGGGCTTTAGTGAACGAACGACGGGGCTTCTTATAGTCTTGTGCGAGAGAAGGATTTGGAACGCGATGCGACGGAGGAAAAAACCCTGAAGTATGAATGGGATCAACTGCGATTTATTTTGGCTGGTGCGGGCCTTTAGATGCCTTTCGGAACTTTTCGGGTTGTGAATAAAGTTCCAAAGAGGTACTGCACGTTTGCTTAAATTGCATCCTTTAAGGGTGGGAATTGAAATATCCACATTCGGCTATTAAGGAGAAGGGGCACTTTTGACGCGCGTTTCTAGCTACTTTTGCTAATTCTTGTTGATTTACATGTTTCGAGGAAAAGCCCCCACCAAACCGAACTGCGCCTTCCTGTTCTAGATTTTTGAGACGGGAGTGATTAGCATGCTGAGATCTGCGATATAAGGCCAGGACCGAGTTCTTATGCTAAGCCAGCTAAGTCGGTCATCTTCATCATAATCGCGTTAATTTATGGAAGATTCTTTCCTAGATAGTTGTGTAAGCCTGCGCAGTTGTGTGGCCTCAACCAACGAATGTGCGGCTCTATTACGCTTCCAAAATTCTACTATAATCTGCAATGAAGAGCAGGAATAACGTGCATCTTATACAGTTTCGAGTACACAATCCTTGTGTACATTTTTTTGGGCGCATGTGCCAACAAAGTATTAGGTGCGTGAGGGCTGAAAGGCAAAAAAGATCACTGTTCTGCGCGACATTATCTAGAAATTCAATGTAGTAGTGGCTGATAGAAGGAGTAAGCTTCGCTGGGTTATCAGAGAAACTTGAGTAGTTTGAAGAGTCGCTCTGGAGACGTGTTGTCCTCTCAAAGCAAAACCAAGTTTGGTTTCGAATCGGCTGTATTTTTCAAGAACCCTCAAATTTTATCTTTGCACACGCGCCCTAAGATAATATTTCGGAAAGCCTAGCAAAAAAGGGCGCTCGATTAGACACTTTCAAGTCCTTGAAGACAACAATTCGCTGAAAGGAGCGGTCAGATGAAGCGGTTCCACCGTAATATGCTGGAATCGCCCGGCACAATAAAGTAATACTGCTACCCGACAAAATGCCCGCGTCAGGAAAGTGCCCTAAGGTCGGGCTTGAACCGCATTGACTTGGGGGTTTATCTTAGGGTCGCAAGAGCTTCTTCGTAACAGTGGGTAATGGCACGAACTTTATATATTACCTCTAATCTATATTTGCAACGACGTACAAAAAAATGGCAGTTTTTTGTGGAAGTGCGGCTTATACACATGAGCAGCCTATACGCGGAAAGCAAGTTTAAACATAGGGAAAGGAGTCTAGTCAAGATTGAAGACGTAGATTTTCAGCTTTTATTTTTCACCGAGACCTACATGATCGCGTCAGGAAAGTGCCCCGATTTGGCCGGGCTCAAAGCGCGTTTTAATCGAGTTAAGTTAGCTTTAAAAGCGAGGTAATGAAAATCTCGAAGAAATTGATGAATTGGCTGACACCTGTGGTCTCTAACAAACTCCAAACTCTACTAAGAGAAGGAGAAACCGCTTTTTGCACTTCATAGCGCCGTTGTAAAGCAGGCTGGTCAGGTGCGGTACCGGAGAAGCATATGAGTGAGGCAAAAAGAGGTTGAAAAAAGTGTTTGTTCCGATTTCGAGGACATTCCAGTGGGTTGCCGGAAACTTCTCTGCGGGATCGGTTTACCTCTCACAACTACATTATTTGTTTACCATCGATAGGAGATTTCGTGGTTATCGGTGCTGAATTCAAGTAAAACTCTGGGTTTAGTATGCTCGAATAGATAAGTAGTATTTGCGCTTTTACGAGGGTTAACTTTGGACTTTTGGGGAGAACTCTGAATGAGAACGGAATGCACCAACTGTGAAAGTCCTCTCGCCTCGGCAGTGGAATCCAGGGCGGGTAAGGTAGGCCACGCCAGAAGATTCTTGAATTCAGCCTTTTTCAACACCATTGAAATCCGATTCAAATGACCAACAAATAAGGAAGTTATAGGTTCGAAAAAGGGTGTAGTTCACTATATCCGTGGAGCAGCATCGGGGGCAAACTAGCAGAGTATTACCTAGTCAGCTGATTTGTTTTACCGCAGCACTGCCACAAAATGCCAATTAATCGATTGGATCTTGGTGCAAATGCCGCGCACATAACATCACTTGCAACCCTCATCTGCCGCTAGCAGCACAGCATGGATCTGCTGAAGTACACTCGGGATTACGAAACGCAGGCTGGGTGGTCCGCACTTACTTGAGGAGATATTAATAACGTGTAAACTCGATTCCATGCAGGGCCAATAGTAAGTTTGAAATAGTTATACTTACCGGCTAGTTGAACATTAGTACGTGGTTTTGCACCCAAATACGCCAAATTTACATTTGCTTTTCGCCCATCGATGATAGGATTTGGGTCTTTACAAGCACGTTCGGCAGCTGCACGATCCACATGAGTAAAGTTTAGAATAGTAGTTTACAAGTCTTTAGGACGAATTTGTTACGGTAGCTGAATAGAATAAGGGGTGCCAATCTGCCAGTCCAGTAAGGTAGGGCACTGCGGTGAAATATTTCGAGTAACCCTGATTGTAACAGTAACCGGTTTATCCACCAACAGGAGCTTCCTGCCTAGGGAATTCCCACCTCATCGGCCCCGTTTGTCGTGGTTTCAAATGCTTGGATGCGCTCCTGCCTGTAAGTCTGGTTCAGAAATGGGTGCTTTTTTTGTATCGGATCATAAGATCAGCGAAACGCGCCTAGCTGCGAACTCTGAAGCCCCGCTCACAAGGCGCGTCAAATGTTGTCAAAAAGGTCAAAAGCACTCACAAAGCCATATCCTCGATCTTCTGCGTTTTGAGATTCCGTGATGACAACGGCTTTCTTCTATATCGCAAATTGTTCGAAATATTCGTGAAGGGTCTTGTCACTGGTATGGTATGGTAGACCACCCACGAAGATTTTTGTGAACATTGTGTCGCGACTCCCTGAAACTGGTCGCAAATACAGCTTACTATTTGATTTCTCCCTTTTGCAGGGGTAACAAAAACCAGGCCGAACTTCATTTGAGAAGATCTGAACTTAATCTGGCCATGTGGTAGACGAGGGCGAAAATATTTCAAAGGGTAGGTGAGTAATTTAACGCGGTCGCAGCAATCAGTAGGAACATACAGGTTAATAAGGTCCATCACATGTCTCTTGTTCCGCCTACATTGAAATGCCAGTGTCAGTTTTTTGGCTTTAAGGTAAGAAATGAGGTCCAGTTTTCGAAGTGATAAATTTATACTTCTGAGATCAGTTAATCAAACGGCGTCAAGCCAAACCAAGCCAAACTGCATTGTCTACGAATTTGGCATTAATGGAAGTGTAAGGGCAATGGCGACTAGACAGGAGATAGATTCAACTCCAGAGCTTCATCCTTCGACCTGGCGCAATTCACACCATGCTCGCATTCCTACGAAACCAATGGTAGGTGGCTTGTATTGCCCCGCCTACTGGATGACTTACCCCTGAATCATACACTCTACATGCTTTCATGATGGCTCTTACAGAGCTTAGGTCACGAAGCCCAGCAACGCCCTAAGAAACAGTTCTGGTCTTTGTTATCTTAGTTGTGGCTTCAGAGCACTATTTCCCCGATTTTTCTCGTACAACTGCCGACTAAAAATCATTTCTGTTGAATCAGGGGCCCACAGATACAAATAGGCGGCGCATTTTGGCTGGGTGGGGGCGGAGCATTTCGGAGGGGATGGGAGGAGGGAGGCACTTCGCATCTTTACTACTTCCCATCGTCAAGTCGGATCATCAACTAGAGAGATTTGTGTAGCCCTGGAGAGCCATGAAGTGATACCAGGTAAAGTTTGTAGATACTACTTGTAAACGGTTCAGACTACTGGACTACTACTGGACCGCAGTTGTTGACCATGGTGGTTACTGAATGATTCGCGCAGGTGTTTCTTAAGGCCGTTCAACACATGATTACTTTTCAGTTTTCCACTTCTCTACTAATTAGTTTTGCGAGTAGATAAAAGGTGACAGTGGCCTCTTTCCTTTCCTCTTTAACTGCGACTTTCTATGACTTTTTTTGTGAGGAAATGAGGCGTGGTACCTCCTCCTACTCCCCCCTCCCCCTCGCGACCCGACTCCAACTTATTCTATTTCACGACTAACTTGATAGGACTCCAGGATACGTTAGCAAGGCAGAGTTTCTGTGCTCGTCCCAAGAGAATTTCAAGGATCTCATGCAAACAAGTAAGGCAAAGTTGGCGCAGTCCGGCGCCGGGGGGAAGGCTGTACTTTCGTTGCTCCACTAATTCCGGTTTACAAGTCTCACTCTGGTGAAACCTGTGAACTCTTGTGAAGCTGGAGCAAGGTCGTCAAGAAGATTCAACTCGAGAAGAGGCTGTCTAGATAGGTCGACACGTCGATGGGAAGTAGCAAAAGTGCAAAATGCCCCCCGTCGCCGAACTGCGCCGGCAAAGTTTTTTAAGTAGTAGTTAGTAGTAGTATGCTGAGGTTATCAGGATAAGGGAACGTTTGGATCCCTTCTAGAACAATTGTTCCTGTGGTGACAACCTGAGTAAGCTGCAGCTTACAGGCGCACCATGCAGATTTCCAATGAAATTCTCTCTCTGGGTTCATTTCCTGTGACCGATGCAAAAAGTCTGCTTCAAGCGATGTTGTCATGTCAGTGTGTGAAATCGAAATAAGTGCTTGAACCGGGTCTCGTTCTCGCCACATACAAACACATAGCGCGGAAAACCGGGTTCGGGTGCAAGAGGGGGACAAGTGGTCTGGCAGGTTGATGAAGCGTATCGAATGTAATGGGCAGATTTATTTCTCTCTCTCACCTATAACTGAATCCGTTCCGGCAGATGCCAAGGCTGCCGCTGCTGCTTGAACCAACGGATCACTCAACTGTCCATATACTGAAGATGGAAGCATAGCTGCAATCAGAAACATTCATCATCACATGAGAATGGCCAGTTTTTTTTCTAAGAATCTATGAAAATTCATGGATTTCCATGAATGAATAAAAGGATTCAGCGGCCGACTCACC
>MU917350.1:0-12007 GCA_036418165.1 Cooperia oncophora | reverse complement strand
CCGTCGACGGGCCTGTGGATCGCTGCATCCACCCGTTCGCCCAGTCTACCACAACAGACAGACGACGACGACGAGGGTAATCCAATAAGGTCATGAGCGCATGCCGTTAACGACTAGCGGCAGATGTGCAAAGTCCACATAAGCCATCAATCGAATAGTTAGCAAGAACATTATAACTGAACGGCATTTCGGAGAAAATCGGAGAAAATGTGGCAATTTGAAGAGAGATAATTGCTCTTAATAGCTCTAAGAGCTACAGTATAGGAAGCCAAATTATACTCACCAAAATATTCCATTCTAATTCCTGTCGAATGTCGCTCAGAGCTCCTATATCCTCCCATGAAACATCAGGCACAGTGGCGAAGCCTTCTCGCTTTGCAGATGGCTGGACATTTTCCAGAGCCCGTTCGAAGTCTGACATTTTCACGCTGAATCCACCCAATCTTTCCAGTACTTTCGGATCGTCGTCTGCTTGCAACCACGCCAGTACTAAAAAAGACACCTCAAACAAAACGTATGTACAGATCAGGTGTAGGTGGTCGCAGATAGTGCCCCTTAGAAGGTGCACGGTCCGTGGGCCAAATCCCTGGATCAAATCCCACCCTGACTAACTTAACCTTCCCCATTTCCTCGGAGTCACTGGGTAGGAATCAGACTCCAACTTAACGAGTGCGACTAGAACAATAAACCCCCTCCCTGACTTGCAGATCGATTGGCCCTTCAACTCCTTCCTAAATCGCAGCCTCTCCAAAGAGAGCTATTTAATCCAGTTTCTATGGAACAGCGACCGGCACTTTTTTACGAAAGTACTGAATATGCAGCAGCGGAAAAAAAACTTAGAACATGCCAAAAGCTGCATTAGGTCGAATTTTCAACAGTCCTGAAGCATTTACTGAACACTGAATCAGCAGAAGAACCAGTAACTAGCAGAATTACAATAACGAACACCGCACCAGAATTACAATAACGACGGGGGAGGGGGGCGCATCTGTAAGCGCCCGTCACCGTACCGAATCCTGTAAACGGAATGTGTGTGAATTCCGGACAACTTTGTCAACACTCTGTAAGCCTTCTTATCGCCTGTAGAGCACCCGGTGAACTCGAACTTGTCAAAATGACTGCTAAATATTTGAAAAATGGTGTTTCAATAACGCTGGTGCTTTCTCGCCAAGTTGAAAGGAGTTTACGGGGACTTGATAGGAATTCAGAAGATTCGTAAGATGGGACATGCTTGTAGAAAGACAAAAGAAAAAAAAGACAAAGACACACATCAAAAAAGCTTACAGATGTACCCCTCCCAAGGTTATAAGCACCAAAAATTTCCTTCATTCTTTGACAGTCTCAACAGGGCTCCAAGAGTGTTCACATATTTTCGTTTTCATTTTTCGTGAAATGAGGCGTATTCCTTGGTGCTACCCCGCTCACCTGCTTAGCTACCCCATAGAACCTTCCAAAGAAGCTCTCGAGACAGAGACTTCGACTGGTCACTTTTCCACTGGAATGTTGACTCTTGGGTGCCACAAAAAGCACTTAATGTACCTCCGTCTCCCTGAGGTCTTTTTTACGAATGCGAAAACAGCTCTTGCTGGCATACTTCATCTAGAGCTGCAATATTTGTTAGCCTAAGTAAAAGAAAACACGCGATGATTTCGTACAAAAATCAATTTTTTTAAGCTTTTTTTGGGGCTTTTTTCTACTTTAAAATACACTACTGAATAATAAAATTTATACAGGACCACTTTAAATTCCACAGTTGAAACCTCCGCAGGACTCACACTACAATTTTGCAAGTCTCCAGGGTAGCGCAGCGCACTGAGGCAGATTCCAAAGCTACACTTGGCAGAGCGGATTGCTAGAGGATCTGCACCAAAATTTACCTTTATCCAGTTCTTCCTTGATCTCTTCATTTGTCATATGGCGTTTGGAGGAGTTATGATTCACAATTGTGTCGAATATTCTGAATAAAATTTATATGTGGAAGTATAAACCCACAAACCGAGAGTATCGTGCAAGCGGGCTTCACCTGTTAATAGCACATTTCGCCGCTTCTCTGACCAGTGCGGATAAATCAGCGCCGACGTAGCCAGGAGTTAGTCTCGCAACCATTTTCATACTGACATCATCATCAAGCGGAAGTCTAAAAAGCATTAAGGGGATTATCAGTCATAGATGAGTTTTAATGCTGACGAAACATACAAATCCAGAACTGCTTAGCAGCCAGAAACTCACTTGCATACTGTATGGAGGATCTTCTGACGGGCCTGCTCATCTGGAATACCGAGAGAAATTTCACAATCGAATCGACCAGCTCTGCGCAATCCACCGTCCACTGCATCAGGGCGACTTGTCGTGCCAGTCACCAAGACATGTCCGCAGGCTGGAAGAAATTTGCCATAGCAGATCAGTATACCTCAGATTATGGGAGAAATCAGAGCGAACCCTAGAAGCTGTTTTTAGAAATGGAAGTCAACATGTGATGCTACCCTATGAAAAACCATGGAAGTTACAATGCAAGCTAAATATTGATTTTGTTCATAGCAAAATTGAAGAATTAAGCTTTATTCGATCCCACTCGCTCTGATGTTGATCAACAGAAGCCAAAGATCAGGACGAGATCTCGCACAAGTTTGATAGAACTCTTTTAACTAACGAAAACACTACGTGCGTTATTCCACACTAGAAAAGAAGACTTATAAGCACCTCTTGCAATTGTATATTGGGATATTGGCAATCAACTACTACCTACACCTAACCTACAGTCGCTGAGTGACTCTCCAGCTAAGAGAAAGGCGAAGAAATTCACGGAGAACAACCTAAATAAGAAGCTGGCAGCCACTGCGGAAGAGTTTTTTGGACCGACTCGTTTATGCTAGCAAAGCAATACCCTGCCGCCCCTGGCCCACTGATCGTTTCACCGCGTTATCTACAGCTAATACATCTAACAGTGAGAAATAAAGAAATAAAAAGCAAAAACATGGTGTAAAGACTGAAACTCAGCTGGATTGGAAAATACCTTCATGTTTTTGTTAGGTGGTACAACTAGGAAGAAGTCAGTGTTGCCTCTTATGGCGGCCGCAGCACCTTCGTTACATATCATAAAACCGAGAAAAAGAGACAATCTGAGAGATTGAGGGCCAGACTACTTGTACAAGAGAACGCGCCTACGAAGTTGTTTAGCATGAGGACTGTATTTGATGCCAAGCAAGAGTGCAGTAGCCACCATGAGTAGTCATCAGTAATAATCATGCACTTTTGTTGAAAACACAATCGATAATCAATGAAAGCACAAGTAATAGCCCAGATTACATAACAAACATACATTTTGGTTCATCGTCCATCAAGCTCACTTCACCATCATTCGCTATAGAAATTCTCTCACCGATCGATGCCTTTCTATTCTGGCCAGACAACTCTGAACTAACAGGCGGTAAATAGAGTTTGTTAACATCAAAGATATAAAAGAAAAGCAATTGAAGGGTTACCGTCTAATGAATTGCTCAACTGGCTGACAACTCTGCGTTCCATCTCACGAGTAGCTGTTTCACGCCTCGGAGCGATCGCATCGATGTCGTCAAGAATCTGAATTAGCGCCTCTGGAAAGCGATCACTGGGAAGATCGATGGAAGAGAAGCAAAGCTTTCACAACTTCATAATTTAAACAGCAATGAAGAAGGGACCAAAACCAGGTAAAAAAAGTTTGTGGTAAGCAAGTTCAATAAATAAGTAAAATAGATGGTCACTTCAGCTGTCAGTCACGTACCAGCAAACACACGGTGCACTTCTTGCTTCAGCAATGACGCAACAAACTCGCACGAACTACCTCTCTCTTCAGTATCGCCAAGACACACGCGCGAGACCAGTTCTGGGGCGGCTAGTTGTATCATCGGCAACAGATGCGAGGTTGCCCTTGCCACGGGCCTTAAAGGAATTTGCTAGATTACTTCAACCGGCGAACAGGCGTTAAAAGCACGCCCGGGTACGAAAAATGCTGAGTTTGTGTTGCAGCTGGGATACTAATGGCAAACAGTAAGAACACAAGTGAAAAAAAGCAGAGGAAATCGCCTCAACAATGCACGCATAAAGACCCCCATAGCGACCGCCTGTTGTGCGTGCATAAGCCGATCGATAGGAGCGATGTCGGGACGAGTGTTTCCTTGGTGCTTTAGCTTCTTCTACTAATTATTGCCCTCACCCACCCTATAGTACGACATAATAGTAGATGGCGAACAACAGCAATATCAGCCTGCCAAATGGAAGCTGAGCGTTGCCGTAAGCAGTGGGCCGGTAGTAGCCTCACCGAGAGCGGGTCGCGGGTGCAAATGAATTAGGCGTGTCTTCAAAACTCTTCGAAATTCCTGTCCATATTCACCGGGAATATTTTCTAAATTCCAATAATTTGCAAAATTACCTGTGCAAATAACGTTTTTCCGCATCCAGGTGGTCCGTGAACAAGGAATCCTTTTGGTGGTTCAACTCCAAGCATATTGTAGGTATGCGGCCGTTTCATGTGCATCGCAAGACGACAAACTTCCTCAAGAGCGAAAAATTATACAAAATTTAGCAAGAATCCGAGACGGTAAAACATTGTAAACAACCTAACCAAAAACTGCCGATCGCATCCACCCAACTGCTCAAACGTAACTGTTGACGGTCGCGGTTGGATAGAAAAAGTTGGAACGCTGCCAAGTCCCCGAGGAGCGCTCGGAACGGACGATGAAGTAGCCTGAACACAGGAACACAATGAAGTGTATGAAAATGAATGAAAAAATTAGGTTACAGATAGATTATAGATAAACGAAGGTATCACTCACAGGGTTCTTCCCAGTATCAGTTCGCTTCTTTTTTGATGCGACTGAAGGAGCATCCTTTTTGCTGTACAAGTTCAGTACGGCCTTGTTAGCACCATTCGTACCCTACAAAGAAAACACAAGTTTGGAACTAGGAACATGCAACAGAAAAGAAGAAAAAAACTTATTTGACTGAGCCTAACCTTATATTCCTCAAACTTCCTGTCATTGTCCTCATCGCTCGATATGCATACGTCTTCTACTTTTGGCGCTGAAGAATTTGAGCTGAAAAAAAAGATAAAAAATTTTTAAAGAAAAAAAGAAAACCTTTTCAGGATCACGCAGACACCGTTCGGAACTGCCAGGTTGATGAAGTCAGAGAACGACATCATTGAAGAGCCCCTCTTCAATATCGATAAAAACAGTCGGGGAAGAAGAGGGGCGCACCAATGACTCGTCTCCCCTCTCGACCCGTCCAACAATCCCAGACCATGTCTTCAAAGACGATACTGTTAAGAAAAAAAACGGACCTCAGAGCCTTTCTCTTCCTCTCATTTTTCGATGGTTCTGTTGGGCGGACTACGGCGTTTTCAGATTTCTTTTCTAGAACCACAGTGACGTCGTCATTATTTTCAGTACTTACTGCCTCCGCGTTCTCAGGTCTATCCTTGATGTTGAGACGATTTAATCCTTCTCGTACCATTGCGACGAATGGCTTGTATTTCTTACGACCATATTCACTAAAGTAGATAGTGCGGATGCAGATCAGATGAACGCCCAATAGCACTTCAAAACAAGAAAAAGATTCAGAACGAAAGTGTCGCTCGCAAATTCGAGAAGAAGCACTAAAATCTGTTTGCCTAACCTCTCAATAGCTTGAAAGAGAGGAAGTTGTGAACATTGATTTCCGCATAATTTGTTTAATTACACATTCTATTGTTCACACACGCAGGGTCCTGAGAGCATTCTCGTGCAGATATAGCCCGTTCTTCACCAACTGTTGAAGCGAATCCTGGATTCCTCTCCTACCCCCAATGAGAACAAAGAACAGAAGGGCCCATGATCTTCTTGACTGGCGTCTGGTGCAACGGCAATCGAGTAAGCCCCGTTATTCTTAGTCCGGATCATGAAAGTGCTCTTTGTGAGCGCTGGGGCAAACGACCCTTGAACACTATTTCCCACTTCGAAAACAAGTTGAGGGCCAAACTAGTCAAGTGTTCTTTTAATTCCCCAGTGGCAATCATATGAAACGGCAATGACCTCTAACTACTGCAATACAACTACACAATACAGCACACTAGACAGTTTTGTTCGGTGCCGATGATGGGGCATGTCGTACGGATGAGTTTGGCGCGACGTCAGACGTTTTCCATCACTTGTTGAAGCGAGCAAGCGACCTTACTGTATCATATCGTTCATACAGTCGTTTCCCACCAATTGTTGCCACTTTCAGCAACAGGCGGAGAACGGGCAGCGAGCCAAACCCAGCGTCATTGAAACGCCCCATCATTGGCAGCGAACAGACTCTACATAAGCCATATCGTAAAAAGAAAAACTCACTGATATTTCCTCTGCAGATCGAAAGCAACGTCTTCGGGGCGGAAAAACTTTTGATCTGCGAAATTGAGGCAATGCTGAAATATTAGCAAACATTGGTTATGTATTCGTAAGAATAATAAGTGATATCTGATCATACCTCTTTAATCCTCGGCAACAAAAGCGGATCGCTAACAAATCCTTCATTTTGTTTACCTTTCATCTTCCCCGCTGTAAAACCCTAGTTTTCATTTTGCTGTCAATATTCTCGGCAAACAGAACATTAAGACCGCGTTCAGACTTCGCGATCGCGCAACTGGACCGCTCGACTGGATCGCGCGATCGCGAACTCTGAACAAACTCAATAAAACCAATCAATGAGGCAAAAACTACTGAACCACGAAAAAACGTGTGGTTGATCAATAACACTGGAAGAGGTAAATAGTATTTATTTCCTTACAAGAACAATTCAAAACATTAAGACGAGAATAGAGTCGTACAAAGACGATGTGACATGTGTGATCTACATGCTTGAAACCAATCAATAATATTTAATGTATCATCATCATTATACCTTGAACATCATCAGACATCGATTTTCACATCATAGATCAGCGGCAACTAGTGAGGACCACAAAAACAACCATGTTTAGCACAGCTCGAATCGAACGAACTTTACATTCAGTCTCATAGTAGATCGCCGACAACTACAGAGAAAAGTAGGAAAGATAGAGAAATTCGACACATGTGATGGGCAATATTAAGTTGATAACTGTGCCTTACAATAATGATAAATTAAAAGGAAATATGAGAATTACAAAAAAAAAGTTGAAGAAAGAAATGTGTCAAAATGGGACAAAAACACAACGTTTGGTAATAGATAGGGAATATGTTTTCGAAAGTAACGAGACGGTACGCATAGATGGGAGACGGACAAGACAATCGTAATTCGTTGCGCTGTCGCGCGCGGCGCGTGTGCGCGACGTCGCGCGGTAAATTCTCGACATGCACCAGCTTGTCGACTGGAGCAGCGAAAATTATATCTATGCACGCGGAAACTGACTTATGGAAGGGCGACACAGAATTTTCCCGTCTCTCAGATATTCAGCTTTAAGCGGCTAGGCCCGACAACTCTCCATCGCGCGCGGCGTCGCTCGCCCCGCCCACCGACGTGGCAGATTGCGATTGTCATGTCACATACCCCGCATAGATATTATGAAGGGTGAAAACTAAGAGAAATAAATGCACCAAATACCTTATACGATCAACGTTATTCGATTGGTTGAAGGCCTTGAAACGCAGCTTGGAAAAAAAATCCCACTGCGGTTGACAATAAATGAACAGAGAAAATTTGGAAAAGGGAAGTGTTACATGATTGAATAAACAGATAATCGAATAACAGTACATGCTACCGCATCAAACGCGCGACAGAGCTACCGTTTTGGAACAGTTTCCCAAGCCCGACCGATGCTTTTGTAAATTCAAAACGGAATAATATTATAGTGAAAATATTAGCCAGATAATGCGGTTGTAGAGCTGTCATAATTTTGCGATTCAACCGCTCATGAGAAGAAAACGCTCAGTAAAAGTAGGTCAAAATGTGGTAAAACGCATATTGACTATTAGAAACAACACAAGAAAAGTGCATTAATATTCACAAAAAATATAGGGAAATTCATTGGCAATATGCTACAAGCGGGATAGTCTGGAGACCTATAACAAGAGCGCAGCAACGCGCTTCAACCGCGGTAGCGCCTGTTCTGGTAGAGCTCTTTCTTAAGCAGCGTTTAGACTTCGCTCTTACGCGCTTCGAGGCGCTACGACGCGCTGCTATTGCAATAGCGCTCCAATGCTATGGACGGAAACGCAGCCAAAGACGTACCAATTGGTGCCGCACTTAAATTTTTCGCGAGAATACAGGATAATGGGATAGGGTTACCTGATTACGCAGTCTGGAACCGACTAGCGCCGACCTAAAGGGTTTTGAAAGAGTGAAGAAAGGAGGGTACCGAGCTGTGTGATCAGGCGTCACATACTCTCCTGTTCTCAAATATTCACTCAAAACAGTAGCGGCCCGCGCCGATCGATTTCAGATTGCGTGATTAGGTAAAGCCTAACCTCCAATTAGCCATTCTCTCGAAACACTAGAGGGTGACACCAACTGATGAATGTCTATGGCTTCCGTCTGAAGCATGAGAGTGCTACTGCAATAGCTGCGCGTCGTACAGCGACGGAGTGTGGCATCGTGAAGTCTGAACGCTTCCTTATATCACAGACCTTATCAGTGAAAACAGGGCTGTTTCTAAATCACTTTAGACGGAGCTACCAGAAGGGTCACATTTTGCGGTCTCAAATCTTCAGGTATGAACGCCACCACACAGGAAGAAGCTCCGCAATTACCAGCGCAGACCAGCCGCAGCTATATGAAAATAACTGCTCCCACCAGATCGCGTTCAGACTTCGCGATCACGCAACCGGATGCGCGACCACGGTGGTGATTCATCAAGTTTCGGGGGGTGGAAACTGGTAAGTGAATCAGTTGCTACCCAGAAACTAGACCGCCGTGGCTTACCCAACTGCATATCAACTGGTCCAAATACTAAAGCACAAGAGATGGAACGCGCTGCGTCACAGTTACATAGTCTCAAAACTGTGGTAAAATCGTGAGTGCCAAAGACTGAAAAAGGAGCTGCTAAGGTCCTATTCAGAAAAAGTGATATGATGAACCTAGAAAGGTATTTTCGGTGCATGATAGTGAAATTAGTAGTGAAGAAGATTGATAAACTAAAACTACACAGGTTTTCTAAGAACCTAGGGTTACGATTTGAGAAACAAAAAAAATCAATAAAAGTGCTCATGTGATGCACAAGTTGAGAGTATCACAATGAAAAAAATATATCGGAACTTTTTGTAGCACAAAAAAATTATAAAGAAGGAAGACAAAATAATTTTCGCAATAAGAAACGCGATTGTACATTGGTAGAACACCGCGAGATTACATAACTCACAAAAAGTATAATATTGTGCTTGGGTGTGTGACGAAAAAGACGGGAATGCACAGACTTAGAAATATGGCTGATCACCAGATGATATCTCCTCCTTTGGCGCAAAGTCATCTAACAAGCCTTGCTTGATTTTGCTCACTTCGATGTCATCCTGAAACATCTGCCTACTGTTCTGCGTATTATTCACCAACCATTATCACACCTTTGTAAATCTAAGATAATTTTTGTTGAATATTGACGAGGCACTACTGTAGGTGGGATCACACAAACTTTCCTTATCCTCATAAGAATGACGCTGTACCGCATTGCCCGTGAAATTTCATATTTCGGTAATTTGATAGGACCATGACTCATGAACGCTAACCTCGGCTTCAACTTTTGTTGCATTATTGTGATTGCCCGACTCAAAATCGTTTCACATTTTTCAACTGCGGGACAAGTCGCTAATGTAGTCTGATGGATAAGACGATGTTGTGGTCCTTTCCGCACTAGCTACTCAGCCCCAGAAGAGTGCGGACGATCGGAGTCCGCTCGCACATCGTCTTAGTGCGCAGAGCTGCGGAAAGTGCAATGCTTTGGATTAGGCAGGGCCTGAACGAACCAACTGAGCAGCGTTTAGACTTCGCGATGAACGTCTTTTTTCTTTCAAGGGTGGGAAACATTCCATCGTCCACCCATCTTAAGACACCTTGTGAAGTGCGCACTTCACAACCTGAAGCTTACAAAGTGGGTCTTCCAGCGCAGCGCTCTTCTGAAACCTTCGATGGACTTTGCATTTTGCGATTTCAATTAGAGAGATTGAATGGGCGCTGTTCGGCTCGGGAGGGGGCCTTATTGCGCTCTCGCTGGATTCCTTTTGCTATTCCTGGTAAACAGGTGCAGTCTTGTGAAACTGCGAAATAGTACAAGTGATCCATTTTGGTCACAAGAATTTACAGGACTTCACAAGGTGGCCTGCTTAAGTACCATTTAGTGCCCTCACCAAGCCGTACTGCGCCTGAAAATGTCTTCAAAGTAAAAAAAAAACAGCTGAAACTCACTTTAGTGCTCTGTTGATCCATCATCTCAGCTCCACCAGGTACGGATGCAGGTTGCATACTGTGAGCTGATCCTGGAGGAGCCGGCGTTCCACCATTCACTCCACCTCGAGGAGTTGAGGCAGGTGACTGTTTCAGTTCTTCACCATTCAGCAAACCTGTCAGCGGTCCACCTTCAGGACCTCCAGGACCTGGGCCGCCCATTCCGCCTGGTCCCATACCGTTACCCATGGTTACAGATGTATCTCCCATACCAAACTGCAACATCAAATAAGCATTTCACTGAACTGAAGTGATCTCTTGAAAGCATATGAGAGTTTTATTGTAAAAGGAGAGTGATTTTACTCCCACAACTCCTACTTCATTCTTATCTTCACGTAATATTTATAAGTAATTCAATCCATAAAACTTACGGGCATAGCCGTTGAGCTTGATGGCATACCGCTCATCATGAATCCGTGTGGATCAGTCGCACCAGCCGGCGGCATTCCCGGAGAAGACATAGACATACCGACCGGCGCTTGTGAACACATTACACCACCACCGTTTGGCATCATACCAGCGCCTGGTGGAAATGCTTGTCCTGGAGAATCCATGAAAGCGCCACCAGGTGGAGCGCCATACCTCATACCTTCAACAGACATGCTTAGAATCCCAACATAAATTTTATGTAGAAAATGGTCAAAATTTACCTTGAGGAGGAGGAGGCCCTCCTGGCCCACCCGGTCGCATTCCTGCAGGGGCAAACGATGCGGGTGGCATGCGCATTGCCGCATTCGGTGGCATCCGTTGACCGGGCATTGCTCTCGGATCACCGGGAAACATACCAAATCCGCCAGGAGGCATCGCACCCGGTGGACAACCGGCTCTCCCCGGGAATCGACCTGGAAATCCAGGAGCTCCTGGATGACCTGAAGTAGCATGTTTATCACTGAGTAGAAATGTAAAATCATAAAAAAGAAATCATGAATATTACTGTACATCTACTCACCTGGCATCATGCCTTCTGGTCCAGGCATGCCCATTCCCGGACCACCAGGAAACTGAAAAGAAATGCGATTTAGCTTCATTTCATAAAAACATTCATTATATCACCATTTACATCATAAATTTATTACATCATAGTAAAAACAGGCTGTATGGTTGTTGTTAGAGGATTCTTATTGATTTTTTTCCGTCAAGTGATTTTTTGCATTCTTGAAGCGCCCATCGCTCTACTCTCCGCACATCGTTCACCTCACTGAAAGCCCCGCCCCAGATAGCCACGCCCCTGTTTGCCACGAACATGATTTACATTGGCTTTAAACTTTTTAGATAACATGAATTCTATTTATACCAGTTCTTTACATGGCACGAAATTCATGAAAAAAAATTTACGTTTAGTTAGCACCGCATATTCGGACTAAGTTACTATACTCAAAATTCTTTTCCAAAAGAACGATTCGGATTTAGAGCGTGGTAGACTGCTTTTGACTGCTGGATTCGACTTCTTCACTAACTAATTCAGAAAGCGCAAATATCCGGAGGGTGGACTAAGCGAACGCATCCTCGCCTCCACTAGCTTCCTCGAAATAACAGCTTTCGACCTCTTCAGCCATTTTCTTGGCTCCATTACATTTTCATTCACTTGCTGCACTTAAGG
>MU917349.1:1347-12109 GCA_036418165.1 Cooperia oncophora | reverse complement strand
GCATAGGTCCGATAGGTAGCGCGTGAAGAGTCGAGCAAGAGTTTTGACAAGAACTGGCAGAGAGATTCTTCAGATGTTCGGGTCTGATCCTGTCGGGACCGGGTGCCGTACGATTCTTTACCGACGAGATGGCGTGTCGGACTTCGGAAGGGAGAACTGCAGGAACGACGTATCCATCCTGCTCCAAGCGGCACGAGGGCAGGTGAGCATGGCTATCAAAAAAATAAGAGTGGAAGTCGTGGACAACCTTCTCCATTGCCCTTTGGGATGCACTCATTGTTCCGTCCTGTCATCCAAAGACCGATCATCTTGGTGTTTCCGTTAGCGAGTCTGTGGCGGTGCCAGTGCAGCAGTAGCTGAAAGAATAATTTCTACGCAAAACAACGTCTACGCGTGCAAGCGAAGATGTAATCCAAAAGTTTGAAAAAACCATAGCTTCAATGCCAGTTCGATTAATCTTCAGTACTTGCCACCCCTTCACTTGCAACTCCTTCTCATCTCGCGATATGATACGGCATTCCGCACGACGCTTTTCAACTATGATGGCAATGATCATAAGCTCGAAAAAGCTGCTGCGATCCACGCCGATTGCTGCTCTGCCGCCTGTCCTCCTCCGCATAAAGACTATTTTTTTACTTTTATTGGAATTCTTTCACTTTCCTCATCATGTTGGGGGTGCTCGCGTCTGCAGTATCATAGAAGCACAACACCGCTCCAGTGGGAGACTTTGTGAGACTGCGGTAAAGAAGCAGGAAAGAAAACTGGAGAATCGAGAGATCAGTTAAAAGATCAAGGTTCCTGAGACTCTGTAATGCGTAGGAAAAATAAGAGATGGAAGCGATTGGCACGAAGGTTCCTTTTGTATTCCTTGATTCTCCCGAGCTCGTAAATGTCGCACTGCATATCTGAGGACAGTGGGAGGAGTTTTGAAGGTGTTCCTAGTTCGACGCTTTTTTTTCTCAAAAAGTAAAACCAGCTTCAAAACATGTAAAAACCTTCAGCCTCGCGGTTTACCGCCGATATCCTACAAGCGGCCCAACAAGCTGGACGTGTGAGTGCTGCAAGGCATGGCACAAAATGCCACTGAACTGAGAGCTTGCAAGTAGCCCCGGTAGCGTATGGATAACGCAACTGCTCGGTTCGAGTTCCGTCCGAGGTCTGACTTTTACCCATAGCTCTGCACTCTTGTAGTAAGAGAAAAGGCTGCAAGAGCAGTGAGTGTACAGTTGAAAGGGAGGCAGCGATGTACGTATAAGGGATTCTGCATGAGAATATGCAAGCTGCAGACTGCCATTTAGCCCTACAGATGCGCTACTAGCGACAATGATAGGACCTAGAATTAATGCTGCTAGAAGGCAGCACAAGGGGAATCACGCTGCTCTGGGGTAAGGCCAATTGTCCTCTGTTTCACATCCAAGGAGCAGCGAAATGTTGTTTTAGGCAACGACTCCAGAGATAACATAAGGGTGAGCGAGAGAAAGGCACGACTGTTCACTCACTCTCCGAGCTCGCCCATGAGCGGTGGATAGTTCCACAAACTTCAGTAACGCGCCTGCCACTTCGTACTCCGCTCAAAGAGTGCACGGGGACGGGTAGGCGTAGGGATACCAGGAGGAACCGTTTCCATACTCCGCGCCGGCACGATCCTTGCGTCGATACAGAATTTCACGAGCGGGCCAATGTAGGTAGCGGTAGAACATAACGAAAAGTGATTGCGCGCAGTAAGCGCCCAGCAGGCAGCAGCCAGGCACTCAGGAACTGTGTAGCACTCTCTACATAGCCAAACGCGGCTGATTGTCTGCGCCATACCCTTTTTGGGTCTCAGTATTGCAATTTTCTGACAAAGCGTCCCAGTCTCTACCCTTCTACTACACTGGATCCGGACTACTCCGGCATTTTCAAAGTTTTTGAAGTTTCGCTTAAGACTACGGTAGAGATGGATTCTCTAAGATGTACATGAATTAATTGAACGTCTTCTTAACGAACATTCGCGCTCTGCGGCTTAAATTGCTGGTATTCAGATGCGAAACAAAAGCCTTGATCGCAACAAGAACTAGCTATGATAAAATCGAGCTATCCCTGAGCCTCATGATTCATATGATCTTCTTCGGAAAATTGATAATGAGAACTCGTTCACAAAACACCTTTATTGGTGAGCTTTCGCTGTCTTAACAGCTTCGTCAGACCTTAAATGAAATCAAGTATACATGGTATTACAATTCCTAACAACTAAGTTGCTCGAAATACAAACCAGGTTGACCTGCCCGTCAACGGCAATTTGGTTAGAGTCTGTAATACAATTCCTAATACAATGTCAAGAGTGCAACTGTAAACAATCAAACTACAACGGATGACCAGCTTACCCCAGCGCAACTGCCAATGCAACTAAAAGTCGCTAGAAATGTGACGCGCGTGACATTTGTCAGTACTTCTTTATCACTACCGCTATCCTATTAGCCTCATTGCTTCCATGAGCTCCTCCCTGTTGTTGATCTCGGGGGATAGCCGCTTGATAGCGAGCGCTTCAAGCAATTTTCTTTCCAATGGGGCTTCCTTCGTGCGGTGTATGACAGTTACTTTCAGAGTGGGTGGTGCTTCTTGCTGGTGCTGCAGAACACGATGTCGCGAGAATCCGCTCTTAGGGTAAGTAGACGGATTGCGTAACGCTCGCACGTGTTCATCCATCCTTTTATGTAGCGGTCGCATGGTTTCGCCTACGTATTCTGACCTTGATCCCTCGCACGTGCATCAAGGCAAACTGTTGCAGTAACTGAACAGATTTTAGTTTCTTGTGGCAGCGCACGTGCAGCTTGTTCGGCCACATTTGTCTTTCATAAACGCCGAGATGATTGTGTAGAGCTTCTAGATTCGCAGATGGTCCGGAATACCAAACTTGAATTGGAAGCACTAGACGACTCTAAATGGTGGTTCATTTTCTTCGTGCGATTCATGTGCGTTAGTGTGAGTAGGGTATACCGGGTATCCCTCCAGCAGCGAAGAAAGGCCTCCATGTTCTTGGTTGACACGTCGTATATCCATTCTCTTCCAAATTCATAGCTATTTTTCGGTCCATCGTACTCGATTCTCTAGTATGCCTTTGTGCACCGTCCATTGTAACATGAACGGCACGTGATAAGGAATCTTATCACAACGAAGACGAAAACCTGCACTAGAGAATCAGTAGAGGTGGACAGAAAAATAGCTATGATTTTGGAAGAGAATGGATATACGACGTGTCAACCAAGAACATGGAGGCCTTTCTTCGCTGCTGGGAGGATACCATTGTATTTACCCTACGTTCTACGAACGAATTGCGAAGAAAGTGAACCACGCCATTAAGTCGTCTCGTCTTCCAATCAAGTTAGTATTCCGACCACCTGCGAATCTAAGAAGCTTACTGCATCAATCTACGGGTTGTATGAAGACGAATGTGGTCGCGAACGAAACTGACACAGTACTGACAGGAATCTAAAATTGGCCACGTTAACGTGGTAATGTTTTGCTTCTGATCAAGTGCGAGGGATGCGGTCAGAAGTACGTAGGCGAAACCATGCGACCGCTACATAAAAGGATGGATGAACACGTGCGAGCGTTACGCAATCCGTCTACTTACCCTAAGAGCGGATTCTCGCGACATCGTGTTCTGCAGCACCAGCAAGAAGCACCACCCACTCTGAAAGTAACTGTCATACACCGCACGAAGGGGGAAGCCGCCCTTGAAAGAAAATTGCTGTGAAGCGCTCGTATCCAGCGGCTATCCGGCGGAGAGTCAACAAGCAGGGAGCTCATGGAAGCAATGAGGCTAATAGGATAGCGGTAGTGATAAAGAAGTACTGACAAATGTCACGCGCGTCACATTTCTAGCGACGTTTAGTTGCATTGGCAGTTGCGCTGGGGTAAGCTGGTCATCCGTTGTAGTTTGATTGTCCTACACAGTTGCACTCTTGACATTGTATTAGGAATTGTATTACAGACTCTAACCAAATTGCCGTTGACGGGCAGGTCAACCTGGTTTGTATTTCGAGCAATCATTGTTAGGATAATTGTAATACCATGTATCACTTGATTCTCATTTAAAGGCAAGAACAGTCGCGACCGTAAATTGCGGGAAACGGAACTCAAATAGGCACAAAAAAGTGCTAAGTATCTGATTAGCGGAGAAAAGCAGTAGAAAAAGTAGTCCGAAATGTTATAGAGAAAGATAACATGTATATTATAGAAAGATCACATAGAAAGATAAAATCGCTAGCGAGCCGGTGAGGGTCGGCATGGGCCTAAGGGGTGTCAATGGGCCTAATTAGTCAGCTTCTAGCGGAGTTCTTGCCGTTTTTCACATTTTGAAAGTAGCGCAGCCTCAAAAATCGTCTTCCGGATCGTCCGACACATTTGAGAGGTCATAGCCTTATTTTATCGCGGATGTGCTTAGGTCTGACGAGCTGTTTAAGAAGCGAAAGCTCACGGACAATAATGTGTGTTTTTGAAGAGTTCTCATTATCAAAAATGGATTTTACCGATGAAGATCACAAAATACTGTCTGAAAACCGCTCCCGTCTTCAAAGACCTTCCTCCAGAATAGGTCTTTGGTCATATACTGCACGCATTGCAACTCCAGTGTAGTCCAAGGTGAGCGCTTCTATTAGGGGTTCGCACTACAATGTCTACTAATCAATGTATTTTACCGAAACTTTGTCTTGCTTTCGTAAGTTGAATGAAGCAGTTATCTTACATTAGACAGCTTATTGATCGCGAATAGCAATCAGATCCTGTACAATTCACAACCGTAATCAGTGTGGGAGACTCCGCTTAAGTCCGGGGTGTATGGGAAAAATTCTGGCAAAATACGCGGAATTTCTTAGATGTTTGGTAAAGCTGAGAGAGTAATGGGTGAGGTGGTGCCGTGTGGCGGGATCGTGACGTCACGATACGACTTGGCACACGTCGTCGTACGGTAAATGAGGGAAATCTTTGGTATACATGTATATAAATGATGGCAAATTACAAAAAGATCAGATCTTAGCGTGCGAGTCGTTCAGCCAATCGCTGTACTTCACATTGGTAGCATTCGGCATTTTCCAATGCTTCAGCTTCGGCAAGGTGACCAAAGTAGCGAAGAGCGGCCACCGCCTCGTTCTTCGGTAGCTCGAATAACCGTTCGAACAACAACACAGCATAACCATGGAAATCACCGGCAGCGTGATGTTGAAGAAGCTAAAAGGGTGCTTTTTGAATGCAAGGAATTATTCTATCAGTAGGAAGTAACAGTTGCACGGACGATGCAAATCTCCTTGTAACTTTAATCTCTAGAAGGACAGATATTCTCAGGCAACTGTTACAAAAGTAGATGTACTAATATATCATATTAGTTAAATAAATGACTTTTTGTAATTATGGATTTTTACTACTAGCAATCGGGGCCGGCGAATTTGACGTACTGGAAAGTGAGAGCGTTTGGCACTCGCTGCCTGTGAAAGTGAAGTTGCGGGCCCTGCTCAAGCCCGGGCAAACCAAACGTTCCAGAACGGAGTTTGCCAGCACGAAGCACGAAAATGGCATTGACTTGTAGATCGGTCAAAGGGTAAAAGGACAAAGTCTTCGCCGTTGATCATTACCTTTGAGGAATGCGGCATGTAGTCTACAGGGGGGGGGGAAGTCACTTCGACCGAGTCACATATCAGCAAAGTTTTCGCTGCCCAGACAGAGGACGTGGATACGAGTACCAGGGCGGAAGATACCCAAGATGTTCCTCTATAAGCAGGAGCTGGCTCTCGCCCATCACCTTCATGGTCATCTCCAGTCGCAGCCTGACTGGAGAAGACCTTTGGAATTCATGTCACCTCCAAACAGCTGCGAAACTTCTAGTATGGAGTCACCCATGGATAGCTACCTGGAGACCAGTACTCTCGATCTGGATGACCTCCAACATCGAGCAGCTCCGACAACGTCGCCACGGTCTAGGACATCATCTTCACCACAGTCGCCAAGGCGCGGGTTGATGGTATGGACCGGACGTACCTGGAATGGAAAGACCAATATTTTCTTCGTGGACCCCGGACTGAAGGTGAGCGCTGGCGGTTACATTGAGCAACTCGTGAAGAATATCCTCCTCACATGTCGTCGCCCGTACCTTCTTGGAAACTTTGTACTGCTACATTGGGTGCCACCACATGGAATCGAAGGGCATTGGAGAAACTCTCGCCTACTTGGAATGGAAGGGGGCTGAGTACCTAAAGAAGATGGAATATCCAAGTGTGCCACCTGACCTCCTGTTGGTGGTCCAGAAGAGGCATGGAGTACTGGGAGCTGCTGGAGAAGGGACAGACGATTGACGCTTCCATACGTGACCCAGCTGCGGAAATTGAAAGATCACGTCGACCGTACTCGTGGAAGGAATGCGGAAATCTACTTCCACCATGACAACGCCCGACCTCACACTGCAAAGGCGACCCAGGCCGAGCTGGAGAAGTACGGATGGCTGATGGTCGCCCACCCTCCCTACAGCCCTGACCTCGCTCCTTCTGACTACTGGCTGTTCAGCCACCTGCAGCGCTATCTGGACGGAAAAAAGTTCGAAACAAAGGATCAGGTCAGAAAGGCGCTCGACGACTTCTTCAAGTCCCAGCCTCCGTCGTTCTGGAAGGATGGAATCGACAAGCTGCCTGAGCGCTGGCGTCGAGTAGTGGATGGTGCATACCTCTAATCTCCAGGCTGGTTCGCTTTTGAGATATTTACAAAAAAGTCGTGTATAAGAACTTATGCGACAACCTAATAGAAGTGAAATCAATAAAGAATTGAATTGTCATTCAGTCTAGCCACGTTCCGTATCAACGCCGCGGATGCTGGGGCGTGCCAGGAGGATTGGCGTAGCGCCAGCTCGTTTCTCGACAGTTGCTGAAGCGAGCAAGCGACAAATTGCTAGAACACGAGCTCGCGCCTCGCCAAACCCAGCCCATGACAAGATGCAGCATCCACAGAGTATACTCTAACGCCTTCCTTGGTTTTCCTGTGAACCAGTTCGCTCATTGACCTGAGCTCATGTTCGTGCGACTCTGCATCAGTTGCTACTAGCCGCGCCCTACTGCTGAGCGCTGCACCGCTGCGTCGAATAAAATAAGCCCCATGTCCAACGTGAGAGAATTGGCCTTCAGAGCGATAAATGGATCAGCGGTAGAGCTACGACTTATGATAAGTGTTTCGACGACATCATCCCTGTCAATGGAGTATCACTAAGGACTTAGCTTTTGGCACTCTTCAACGGCCATCGCCGAAATGCGGTTTGGCTCCAGTTAATCGTGTCAAAACGACGAGTGTGCAAGAGTGTCAATTCCTGAGATGGGTGGGGTTTTCTGGCATAATTAGCGATCAATTATGTTAAGCTCCCTGAATTCGTTGACGACTGACCTTATCGGGCTGATACGTGTTTGCGCAACTGATTGGGCGTTATCGCAAAACGGCGGACGGCGCTGACGAGCTTATGGGGTAAAGGACCATGATTGGCGCTGATAGTGCCTTACGGCGACTCTACATAAGGTCAACATCAACGCCCTCCTGTGCGCCGATGCCCCAAGGAAGTAATCAATTTGAAACAGTAAAATTTGTGACATGCTCGGCTGCCGTGTAAAATTGTTTTAATTCGAAAAAAAGCAGCAAAATTGAATTTAGAAGGCTCAAGTATAAATAGTATTTTTGCTATGTCTCTCGAAACACTATGCTTTCATATGTGACGAAGAAGAAGCTTTGAATTTCCAAAACATATTCAGATTTTCTTATCACTAGATTTAATTTAATCAACTACCATTTCTTTATCTGAGGTCTTACAAAAGACTGTATGCTGCAGTTGGTTCGATATTTTATCGTTACAATTAGATTGGATATTTTAAGGTTGGATGTTTTATCGTTACAGTTATTATCACTTACAAAATTCCTATCCGTGTCACTGAGGAACGTTTCGAGGAACTTCGGCGGCCGCTTCAACTTCATGAACTTCTCGATTCTCCGCCTGGAAGCGTCGTCAATATCCGAGTCCATTAATTTCCGCTGAAACGACAAAAGTTGAGTGGAAGAACATTTATATGCTTCAATTTGGGAATTCAGAAAGGAAGAGGTGGTGTGGTGGCAAGGGGCGCCGGTTATCACGTAAGGGTGCGGAGATCGAATCCTGGATCGAACGTCCCAAAGCCCGCCAACCGGTTATCCCTGTACTTTTTCGGTGAACTGGCTGGCAGCTCGGCTCGTCTAGGAAGATGGAACAATGAGCAGCACCTTAGGTGGTGCCGATAAATCGGTGAGGAGGAAGCCATATCACAACCGTATTTCTTCGCAATTCTCAATGGAAGTAGAATGCGTCATCGGAAAGATGGATTGACCGGCACCCACTGCTTTGCTTTTTCATGGTTTAGATTTCAAATTTCGAAAAGATAACACATGCGGCTCAGATATTTTTTGGCATGCTGGCACTCTTACTTTCATCGGATTTCTCTCTGCTCTAGCGTCCAACGACAAAACGTGGACTCAAAGGATAAGTAAAGGCAAAGTGTGGTTATGATTATTTCCTCGCCTGGTAGTCAGAAATTTTCTACAGCAAGGATGAGACTTGGATATTTCGGCGTTTATAACGCTTCTTTTGGTAGCGCCATACTACTACTTTTTAGAATGGTAGCGGAATGTTGAATGCGATATGCAATATGCAATGCATTGCTGGGATCGACCGATGATAAAGACATGTTTATCTATGAAGAATCTGTTACAACCGATTTGCCCTGGAGAGGGATGGAAGCTAGTGGAGTCGGTGGACCGATTCTGACTGGACCCACATGACATCGCACGCCACCTGCCGCTCACCACTCTCTGACGCCTCATAGCGAGGACTATGAGGATTCCCAAAGAATCAGGAAATCTGTGGGCGAGAGTGTTGGCCGATCGAGATCTTGCTAAAAAAGTTACCTCCGCCATAGAAAAGGACAAAACGAAAAAATGAAACAATCGTAGAAAACCTGTGGTCATGATGGGAGCCCTCACAAAAATTACGGGCACTATTTACCGTCAGCCTGCAGCAGCTCTTCTAAAAACAAGGCCCAGTTTCTAACGCGAACTTTTACTTGCGTCTGGCAAGAATTGAACATGAAACGTTGTACGCCTGGATAGTTTGACTCCCGAACAGAATACACAATCCGCCGTCACCTTTGAACCTCCTGACGCCCGAGCTACAGGCGCTGGCGCCAAAATACCGCAAATCATCGGCGACTGTGGCGCGGGCGTCAAAAAGTTTCGGGGCTGAGCGAATGTGATATTCGTGTTCAGGGGTCAACTACCGGTGGAAGTCAACCAATTTGAGCCAAATCTGTCTATCGGAAAAAAAGGCGGGTAAAAACTAGCTTAATTGTGGATGGTTGGGGCAGTAAAGGGTAAATAGTGCCAAATTAAGAATACTTCGACACAAATTCAAGATTGTACCTCCGAACACGTGCATTGTAATGAGTCATTTGCCTTTAACACCATTTTCGCCTCTGGATCGCACTACATCATCGCGTTAACATCATCATTATTATCAGAAACCCCATACGTATCAGCGGGAAATCACCCGGGTAAGTTCAAATGATGCTTTACAGGGAATTTAAGGGTATAGGAATTCGAGATACAGCTGCTACCCCTACACCCACTCTGCTGCAGAAGAACGTTATGGCTGGATCAACGCAAATGTTATGCGATGCTCACTGCGTCAAACCGCAAACCATTCAACTTCAAAGCTCAGTGAATACAAAGACCTCGAACAGCGACTCACCGCGACAAGCTTCATGAGTTCGTGATGAGAAGCGGTAGTGTGTAGTTTTGAGATCTCAGCGAGTTCGTCGTTGGTCCAATGTAAATCGCGGAAGACACCACCATGTGCAGAAAGAATATCATGATCGTCCTCCTCATGCCCATTTACTGACAATGCCACAAGTAAGACGACCAGTATAAGCGGTATCATCTGCAAGCACTCACTGGTAAATGACCTGAAGTGAGCGGTTTACTACGCGAAAAGTCCTGTGATAGACAACTGACGTGAATGGACGGCTATACGGGAGAGTTTATGAGCTCATAAATGTGAAGCACTAGCAGCGCAATGAAGCGACCAGGGAAAGGCTGGAGGGAAGAAGTGAAAGCGATTGTAAATGACGAGAGTAAAGGTTAAAAAGTAGAAAGGTTCGAGTGCAAGTGCAATCGCACGCAGAGCGTCTGAGGGGGGTCGTAAAAACGATCGGCTCTCACGTGATATCGTCTGCCTCTCAGCACGAAGATTAGACTAAGTTTTTTGAAGTTTGCAGCTCTGTACGTAGATAAGCTAGTTAATTGATTAGGAGCAGATTACTAAAACCTCCCAGATGTAAACTCTTCTTCAGCTGTTCGATCAAAATCTGGGCGCTATCAAACAGAAGGAAAATACCACTCGCTCGATTGCGCCATGCACCCCAGATGAAATTGGCCTCTACGCAGTCCCTCGCACTTTTCACAGAAGTCAAATGGTTGGGCTGCGTTCATACTTTGTGGCAACATTCACCAGCGTCCACTAGCGTTCCGAGCGTCCGGCAGCGTCAGTGAGTAAAGAAGTATGGATATCGAGCTAGCGTCTGCCAGCGTCTACCAGCGTTCACAAGCGACCGGGAGTAGAGAGTAGGAGGGTAACAACAGCTGGATTAGATGTCGTGAAATTGCAGCGTGGCAACCACCTCGTGCAACTGCACTACACCACACATTAAATTGCAGCAGTTACGGTCTGTGCATC
>MU917348.1:0-10952 GCA_036418165.1 Cooperia oncophora | reverse complement strand
AAAAATTCACTAAATTGAAGAGCAAGAGTTTGCTCATAATCAAAGGAGGACTCCAAGGTGAGGAAAAAAATGTGAGATTACGTGCGCAATGCAAAGACGAAAGGAGACAGGATATCGCGGCGGCGTTGGCTAGTACCCATTGAAGTGTGCCACGCATCCGCCCTCTCTTTAGGATCGTACAACCATTTAATTGTATGCGGACTGCGTATAAAATCAACCGATCATCAGGTGGGCGTCGTTGTTCACTCATCCGAGGCTGACGCCGGTGTAATGTACTGTACCCAAAAGGATAGAAGGCACAGTTGATTTAACCTATCCTCTTCCCGTCAGGAGGAGAGCGAAAAAGCCCTCAAAGCTCTGCTGGGAAAGAAGGACTTTCTTACTCGGGAACGTGAAGGCTACTCCACTGCCCTTGAATCGCTTCCACTGAATGCATTGGTTTAGCGCTAGACTTTGCGTGAACTCGTGCCACGATGACCGAACTGTAGGTCTACTGCTAGACAACCAGGATGGGAAGCTTTAAAAGGATGAGCGAGATTTCAAAACTCAGCTGGGTGCGGCGCCTCCAGCTATGTATTGCGGCTGCCCTCAGTCTCCATGTTAATTTCTCTACGCATAGCTTGCACACAACCAGTTCTCACCAGGCTATACGCCTCACTGGACGAATGCTGCATTGACCATTCTTTTTGATGACATTATCGTTGTACACGGGCCATTCGCTCAAATTTCAATTGCTTGAAAAAAGGCCGTAACTCTCTTCGCTGATTGCCTTTTTCGGATGCGCTACTGCTGTGCAGAATCGTTAAGGCCTTTGGGGAGAGATGGCATTCACTTTGCTCTGCAGAGGATGTTTACCTGTCGGCGTGCTTTTCACGCACTTCCAGACAAGTTTGGTGTCGGGTTGCCGGATGAAAAGCTTGTAGCCCGAACCCAAACCGGATCTTAACCTAACATTTTTTATTCATAAAAATATTCGCTGTAGTCGAGTTCAAATCAGTCTAATGAATGGAGAATTGAGTACAGGTCAGAAAATAACGAGAAAGGTTAAAACTTCATTTAGAAAAACTCAACAGTGTCAAAAAAAGCCGAAAATAGGTTCAACGCCAGGATTAGTGGAATGGCGACAGCACCCTCCAAATCTTTCCCTTCGGTACGGCCCGCCTATCTACAAGTATCTGTAAGCTCACCACGAAATCTCCGAGCAACGAGTAGTAAGATAGGTTCTGCTACGCCGCCAGTTGCACCCCTTATCCCTGAGACGGAGTAGGCCTGGCATTTCAACGTGAATAGAATCAGACAATTGTGAAAAAATTTCAATTCGAGGCAAATGCCATCTTCAGTCAAATGTTCAGTGTCAATCAAAGCCATTACCAGAAATGTGTCAGAATGAAACTATCACCAAAAACACAGTCACCGCTAGTCAGTTTAGTAGTACGCAGCCACACCTACCACATCTCAGGGATTTCGAATATATCTAAGGGGGGGGGGCAGGGGGAACCGACGAAATAGTGAATTGGGAAAATTTATTTTGTGCAGTCCTCAACTCCCCTCCCCTATCCCCCATTAATCAAATGCGTTCCCCTGATGGAAATGACCAGTGACGCTGTATACTGAGCTGGGAATTCTAATGGAATGACAACCGCCACATGAAGAGACTCACCGAAACGTGAAAGAGGCCGAGCAATGAATATATCACTAAGGTGTAGAAGCGACAAGAGATAGGTCAGATTAACAGGTTCTCGATAAGAAAAACGCCTCATCGAGGTTTTTGATAATCAGTTCGATTATGTCCATCAGTTAAATTGCGTAAGATGTCCTCAGTTTTGTTCACTCATTGTAGATCCCGATAATCCGAAAAGGCATCACTCCAGTCCAGTTCACGAGGATACGCCAAGATTGATGTTAAAACTTCAGCAAAGGTTCTTATATTTGGACTGGAATGCGTTTAAGGAAAGGTACTTCGTTGGACGACAGTGAGAAATCACTTTGCACCAACAGCATGTTTAAGAGCGTAGTATAAAATAATAAGTGCCTCCAAAGCAAGCCGCTCAACATTTACCGAGGGCCCTTGAAACATCTTTCCATGCTACTTAATGAATAAAATGAGTCGTGGATGGTTGCACTTGTGGTGGAATAAACGAACTCTGGTCTAAAAGGGTCAATTTCAGATTCTATTGCAGAGTAGGGAACGTGTGAGGAATTGTACACTGTTGGTTTCTTTACTGGGTCTGCATGCACTTCATATTTCGGGAAGGGCGTCGCCCTACCCATAATGCCTAGTAAGGCATTGTTCACAGTCTGGATCCAGCGTTTCTCTAGAAAGAAACGCTCCGGCGAAAAGCTTTCGATACGTATCGATTGGCGGTTGGGCGAAAGGGTTTTGATACGAATCGACGGGCGTTTCGCCGAACCGCGGCGTTTTTCGCCTTCGCGAAAGCGTTTTTCGCCTTCGCGAAACGCTAGCTCAACCGCCCTGGCGTTTTTCGCCAGCGAAATCGATATGCATCTATTGCTTTTCGCCCAACCGCCGCGCGGTTGGCGATTCTCCGATCAATCCGTATTCTTTGCTTTTCGCCCAACCGCCGTTTCGTCAGGGTCGCAAACAGTGAACAATGCCTAACCGCTCCACAGACGCACGCGCCGAAGGCCAAGTTCACTGGTGCTCGTTACGCAGTCGTTCACGCTTTAACTGAAAAAGGTACTTGTGTGCACTAGATAAAAGTTTTCCGAAATTGGTTCTGGGGTATCCAGCTGATGGTGCTCTGTGCCCAGGTATATTCTCGCAGGTTCCTGTGGCGCTGGCACCAGATTTGCCATGTGGGAAAAAAATTCTGCTTGGTTGTTGACCTTTCGCCGGTTTTTCCCGGTTCATGAGTACCGAGACCCTCATTTAGGTGGGGACTGAGACACTTTCTCGAAGAGGGTGGGGGTTGTTTCTACACCACCATTTCACACATCAAGATGCTGCACCCTGACCAGATTTCGTGCCAAGTATACTATGTGACTTTCGTACCGAAGCGTAGAACTGATCCAGTGGCGGAATTCTAGCCTAAGCAACTTCTAAAAAATCAGTTAGAATTTGGCCTGAACTCCGAAGGCTGAGGAAGTGTAGATGAACACAATTCGCGGCACTATGGAACTATTCCTACCCCGTCTTTCAAAATCAGACCGGATTTCCGCCGACTTTTTCTACGACGGCAGATTAGGCTGAAAATTCGCCTACAGGAGTAGTTTGACCTCCTAAATGAATATCACATCCGCCTGGGCTAACACCTCCTGGCGCCCGCGCTACAGGCGCCGGCACCAAAAAGCCTAAATCATCAAATTTGCTGGAAACTTGACCGTAGAGGTAGTTTACCCTCCTGAACATCACATCCGCTTGGGCCAAAACAGCCTAACGCACGCCCCACAGACCCGGCGCCAAAACACCCTTGGTCACCAAAATCCATGAGAACCCATATATAGGGATTTGACATCTTGATTGCTACTATAATATTTAATCTTGGCGCCGGCGCCATTGGAGGACACTGTGATCAACTGCGCTCTGCTAAGACTGAGCCTGGCCTGAAGGGAAGCGCTTTTCTTCCAGTTTCAGCCTTAGCAATAAATCGCTGGTGTCGAGAAATGGATGCCGTATTCGTGAACAGGGCAACAAACGGCCCTATTACGTAAGATTTTATCGATGTTGGGGAAGAATGGTGTGCTGCCAAATTAGAGCCTAGGGCCAAATGGCGCCAGCGTCAAAAAAGAGTGCCATGTTCGTGATCAGTATGTCAATTAACCTCCGCATACAGGTTTTCATCAAATTTGGTATGAAAAGTGGTGACGTCGCACTGGCGACTATTGGCGCCATTTAGTGCCAACACTAGAAAGGAATATCATATTCGTGATCAGGACATCGAATAACATCTATAGGTAGAATCATCAAAATTTTTTTCTGAGTTTTGGGGTACGAATTGTTCGATAGTGCCTTAACTTCTTCGGGGGAAATGGGATCTCACCCACTAAATCCCATTCCACAGAAGGAGTCTTTTACATGTCTCCACGAGAAGCGCAGAGCTATCCAATCTCTAGAGAATGCGAAAACAGAATAAGCCATCGGTGATCACAGTGGAGGCTCGGAATTTCACGACCTCAGGATGTACGAGTGGCTTGGCTATTCAGCAAACATCCAATTGTCTAATCTCACCCCGAGGACGACCCTCTCCATGTACGAGGTGAATGAGTTCGCGGCTGCAGCAGAGTTTCGCTTTCACTGGAGGGGAGTGATAATTGCGTGACGTCTTCCGATTCAGCTCACGCTATCCTCAAATTTCAGCACTTTACCCGCGATACCAAAATCCCGTAGCGAACAACCAGAAATGAGAGGGAGCAGGCAAGTAGTGTGTAGGTCTATGGCTGGACGTGTGACTGGCCTTGTAGTAGCGTGGCCAGAGTCCTGAAGGGCATTGCTGGCATTGCTAGCCCTGATCCCGTACACGCGCGAGCGGAGAAAATGACACGCTATTGGAGCTTCGCCGCACCCATTCACCTTGCACATGGTTAGGAACAGGATCTAAGGAGGTGAGTTTACAGCTCTTGAAAGGATGGTTTGTGGCAAAAAAACTGCCTTGGCTACATCTTACGACTGGATATTTCCAGACTTTAACGGAACGCTTTGCTTTCTCACGTGGAAATGTGATGAAACATATGGAACTATAAATTCTATACAAATGTTTCTTTGCAAGGAACAGGATCCAACAGCAGACAACGCGAAGATCAAGTTATGCTTCAAAGGCAACCAGTTCGGCTAACACCAAAAAGAGTCGCAAACATATCAATTGCGATTCAAATGACGCGTATAGGCACGGCAATTTGTCCCAATGTAGAGCAGCATGCAGTTCAATAATTACTAAAAAACCCAAATGGAAGTATGCTGCTCAATGAGGCGGGTACGGTGTAGTGGCAAGTGGTAAGCTTACCACGCATACGGTCTGAAGATCAAGGATAAGGGCTCCGGATTGGGTATGTGACAAGAGAATCGTAATTCGCCGCGCTGGTGGGCGTCGCGTGCGACGTCGCGCCCGCAAATGACGATGGTTCCAGGTAGTAGATGGCGACAACAGGCAATTCAGAACCGAAAATAGTCATGAATGTCTACGATGACGGGGTCTACATGAAGTCCGGTGCTCCAATCGACAAGTTAACACGAGTTAAGAAAACGCGCCCATCGCCGCGCGCGGCGGAGCGACAAATTACGATTCTTTTGCCCGCCTCGGATCGGCTTCCGCCACAGCCAACCAGACCCCTACCCCTTTGGGGACGGTAAGTTGCTACCAGGTTGCTCTGGGAGAATGTAAACACTGGCTCGTACATCGTCTGGCCCGCGCAGTCATTGCATAGGCCTCTCGGATTTGATAAGCCACTGCGATTCTGAATGGAACTACACTCTACTTCGCTGCGGACGGTTGGGCGTGTCAGCCAGTATGAGTGTGCACAGCGTCAAAGGCGTTCTCTGCCTTCTTTTGAAAACGCGCATGCGACAAAAAGTGGTATAGAAAACCAGTAATACGAACAATATGAGACAGTCATATCGCTTGCTCGCTTCAACAACTGGTAGGGAACGAGTCTGGCACCACGCCAAACGCAGCCGCACTGACACGTCCAACCGTTCGCAGAGAACTACACAATAGAATGCGTGCCGCATCCCAAAGGGATTGATAACCGGCGAAAACTTTGTCCTTTTTCCCTGCTCAATCAGCTGCAATCGTCTCATTCTGCACGGGGTGAGGTTATGACCTCTACAAACGGTAGGGCGTGTGGAGGGGCGTGAATTGGAGCGCAGCCGAGGCAGCCTCTTCAGCTCATTGTTGCGGATTGATAATGGCACCATTGGTGATAGAGCTGCCCTGTCAGCGCTTCAATCCACACCGTGACAATATAGCCTTGATGGGGGGCCCGGGGGACTCGAGGCGGTAATGAACCGTTTCACGCCATGCATGAAATGTTTGGAGTTTTAAAAGGCGCATTGATTGCAGAATGCCGCTGCAAGAGATGAGAGAGACGAGGGAGCAGAGACAACAGAAATGTCGAAGGCGGTCGAAGGGGTAAGTCCAAGTAGTCTGTGGAGCCCGTTATAGCCCTATCGTTTCCAGAGATCAGTTCCTAGTCACTCAGAGAAGGAATGCTTCTCCAAGATGTTCCGAAGTTTCAAGCCTTAGAATGGTGTATTTCTTCGTTCACGTAATGTTGAAACGGTTATTCTAAGAGCGAGTTCAATGGCTTCTAATCGTTTTCAGTGCTAGAACGTGACGGGGGAAGGGGTTAGTTCTGGCGCGGCGCTAGCCCGTTGTCTACCAGTTGTTGAACGGACAAGGAACAACAATTAGTGGAAAGCGGGCGGCGTCATGTTGCGCCAAGCCACTACAACAAAAAAATTGTTCGCTTGTTGATTTTTTCCTATTTTTTTACGTTTCACGTCCGCTATATATTCCGATCTGACGGGTTCTTCAGCTGAAGCGTGAATAGCTTTTGGAGAAGAACCCTGTTGGAAATTAGTAGGAAGTTGAAAAATTCCAGGGGAATTGTAGTAAACAAGGGGTGTGAAAGGTAGAAGGGCGTACCAGAGAGGAAAATCGTATTTTGCAGAAATTCCCTTCAACGGCAGGACTTCCCATTCGCGTAGTCCCCCTTAATTGCACGTGGCAAACTAGCCTTAATGCCTAGTACACTTCTCCAAAGTTTACAATGAATGAGCGAGATAGATCAAAGGTGCAACGAAGTATAGTTTGGTACTCGATCTGAAATGGTAGCAAAGATGCTATATACTAGGGAAAATGATGAAAAAGCGAACCGAGACGGCCGAAAATTCGTGAAAAACCTTTGTCTAACATTACTCAGAAAGTAGTTTTGAACGAGTTCAGCGTTATCATCATGAGAATCACCGCTACGGTAGATATTGCTGCATGTGTGTATAGTGTAGTTCTCTGCGGACGGTTGGGCGTGTCAGTGCGGCTGCGTTTGGCGCGGTGCCAAACCCGTTCTCCACCAGTTTTAAAGCGAACAAATGATATGACTGTATCATATCGATCGTATTACTCGTTTTCTACCACTTTTTGTCGCATGCGCGCTTCAACAAGAAGGCAGAGAACGGCTTTGACGCTGTGCACGCTCATACTGCTGACACGCCCAACCGTCCGCAGCGAGTAGAGTGTACTTGTATCTCCAGGCACACTGCCGCCGTCAGATCAGTTCCTTGGCTTCATATTGTACTTCGCAAGTGAAGCAATAAAAGCACAAGCATTGGCCGAACAGTTGTGAGCTGGCGGGTAGGGGAGGGATTCGACATTCCTTCGAGTCGGCCTGTTGCAGCGTGATGGGGCGCTACAAGTGTACCTCGTTGTGGAAGGCGCCTTGCCGCACCTGCTCAGGGACGCCGAACTCTTACTAATGCCTTTGGACGCTCTGATGCGCTGGCTCATTTATGAAGTGCCCTTTATGGCTTTAACGTGCCACTTGCCTTTCATTTTACTGCGTTCCCTTTTAGTAATACCAAACCACAGCACGAAGAAAGAGTGGGCGCAGTTTGACGACGGGGGGGGCATTTTGTACTATCATTGCTTCCCTAGTTCCGGTTTACAAGTCTCACTCTGGCGAAACCTGTGAACTCTTGTGAAGCTGGAGCAAGCTCATCTAGCCATCATGGTAAAACCTGTCAACTCGAGAAGAGGCTGCCTAGATAGGTCGACACGTCGATGGGAAGTAGCGAAAGTGCAAAATGCCCCCCCTCGTCAAACTGCACCGAAAGATTGTCCATATCGTTGAAAAAATGATGGGAAATCAAGTTCTTTGATGAAGAATCGGAGTGGTACAGAACATAGGTGTACAGAGCAAAGGGTGTCTTTTTGTAAGAGTTTCACAATCAAGATGCAAAGAAGTAATGTAAACAAAAGGCTAAAACGATTCAGTCAAGAGGAGGCTGTGACTGATAGTATAGCTGAAAACTGATAGAGTAGTAATAGAATAAAGTGGGGCGTGAACAGATGCACTTTAGTGAGCATGGAATCATGGGTACGGTAACTGAACTAGCCACTCAGTCATTGGGAGTAAATTGTTGTCACAATAAGGACATCATATGGAACACCACCCGTCCACCTAGGTCGTCACTCAGGTGAAATACCCATAGAAGTGAAACCACTGTGGCTAGAGAACGTGGAGTTCGTCACTCCAATTTAGGAGAGTCATGAACCCTCGGCACATCCTTGCAATGAGACGAATGGATCATAGAAGAAAGGGAAATGTAGGAAAGTGTCAAAACACGGAAATCATCTGCCGTTTGTCCCTGATGCGAACGCTCCACCAGCAGGGAAGTTTGCCGAAATGGGCCTGCACTATTGCGCGAGGCAACAATCTTACAGCTGTTTTTCGTACTGTTTGCTTTGAATTAGCATCAAGCTAAAGATTTAGATGGATGATTAGATAAGAGACGAATTGACATACGAACTAGATGAGCGATACATATCCTTGCAGCTACGGCAACGTAAATTATGGGCAAACATACAAAGAACTATGCGCCTGAAAGGGACCGGACACTGCTAATCAGAACGAAATGGCATGGGGACAAAAACAAACACAGATAAAAACAAAGCAAACAGGATGTCCTCTTTTTTTGCCCACATCCTCCCTTTCCTATTCATTCATCGCACCGCAGCGTCGCGTCTGTTTCCGAGTTTGAACTTGCGTAGTAGTGATCATCCGTATTTCCTCCAACAGACGTGTTTATAGGAATATATTGTCCTTCTGAGCTAGTTATAAGGGAAAGTAAGAGCTTCAGAAGTTTCGCTCGCCTCAGTGAGTGAGTGTTAGAACTACAAACTTCAAAACTTTGAGCTTGATCACACTTCTGTTACTAATAGTCGTGGCGTCTTTTAAACGCCATTTGGCGTAGCCATTGTTGTCCGGGAATCGGCGTGAGGAAAGGTCAGTGCTTTAAGTCCCAAGTAGATCTTTCAAGAAATTGTCTTGCTCCGACGAGATCAGAGATTGGGATTTTACCCACCAGGAGCCGATCCGTTATTGCACCTCCACAAACTTTATGGTTTGTTTCGTTAATGGGCCAAAATCCTTGGCAGCATATTTTTGGAATCATGAACCAGCAGCAAAAGTGCCATGGTCTCTAAAAAGTCACCAAAATGTTGAAAATTTGCATCCCATTACGTATGTTTCATTACGTATGTTTCAAGTGGGAAGCATGGAAATGCGATTAACTGCGATTAGTGCTTAGGAAGGGAAGATGTTGGAAGGCAATGCTTGAAAGTTTCCTCTCAGATGTTGAACCAAAGTTAGCACTTGTACGACTGGTTCAGTTTTTTAGAGGCACGGTTCGCGACCTGGTATAGAAGTGGCTTCGGGAGGGTGGTGTGGTACGCGACGAACAACCTTGTCCGGTTGCAAAGAGAGGGCCCTATAGCGTGATAATGGTTCAGTATGCCTCCTTTTTTCCGTTGACTCCGCCTCCAGGCTCCTCGAAGCCCGCCTTTCAGTGAAAACGAAGCTGCAGGACGAAAAAGCATGAAAATCGTCACTTGTACGGTCGTAGAGTTCTCACTGAAGGATCAGCTGTGCGGATGAGGGCGTAATGTTGGAGAAGGAGTTAATTGGGTTAGTAGAAACTGAAATTGAAATGCATTGTATGCAGAGCAGTTTGCATGTTTTTTCTGCTTTTTCTCCGCTGTCAAGTTACAAAGGACCATATATATTCAAAACCTCCTCCCCCCCCTCCTCCCATTCACTATCAGAGATGGGGAATGGTTGCGGGTTTCTGCCTCCAAGGTGAAACCTCCCTAGCGATCATGCTTACGCTTGTAGAAAGCGGTATCTTGATCAAGTTATATGTACTCTCCCGAAGAAATTTAGCACTACAGTCGCTGACATAATGACCTCACGATTTTCCTCGTTTGTCTAACATTTCATCGGTACTACGGCTGACTCGCATCTATAAACCTAACCAGTAGGCTGACAAGCATTGTTAAAGTTATGCGAACAAAGAGTCGACGAACCAAGGAGATTTTCCCCAAACATCCATCTAATTGGATGACAATTAATTGGTTGCTTAATACTAAAGAATCCTCATGGAGAAAGGACAGAAAAACTGGACTGGAAATCAGAATGAGATGTGCTGTTACAGTGCCGTTGCCATAAGTGCACGGGTGGTCAGTTTTCAAGAGAAATTCGAGTGCACACTACAAACAATGTATTAGGCCATCCCATTCGTGGTGAAAATCAGCGCCGGATGTTCAAATCAGGCGTCATAAGAGGAAAGTGCGCTGCTCAAATTTGACCTGCGCCGGACCAGTAGTTGTGTGTAATGGTGTTCTCGAAATACAAGGTGGAAGGTTTGGTTCAGGAGCCCGAAGAAGGAAGAAAGGAAAAAATTTGTTGTCGTGGATGGTCCCATAATGTTCATCCTGTGCAAGAAAAAAGGGTGGATGAAGTCAAGCGCTGAATGTCTGGTCACAAGGTTGAACCTTTGTCGAGCTTGCCTGAGAGACTGACAGATGAAAAATGGGTAGTCTTGGACTAGGAGCCAAAACTCACAAGCGTCAATTTTGTATGAATGCAGATGAGAAGCCGCCCGAATTCTACCATGAGGAGTTACGTGGGCCCAAGTGGATGATCATCATAGCGAAGGATTTCTGCACTGTCCCGTAGTGGCAGATCCCTAGTAACTGTATTGTAGGGCAGTGCTGGGACACAAACAATACTGAGACCTGGGTTCAATCGCCCCATTCGCCCAACATAAAGCCGTTCGATTCCAACTGTTCTGGTCAGTCGAGGTACTCTCCGACGGCAAACGCTACAATGTTTTGTCATTCGCCGAAATTGGCATCAACAGCAATTTACTCGCACTTGTTGAAAAAAAAAACGAAGGTACCAGTGGTCCAAATGCTTCCGGGGCAGTGGAAGCGGGTCAT
>MU917344.1:0-11370 GCA_036418165.1 Cooperia oncophora | reverse complement strand
CATTTTGCACTTTCGTTGCTTCACTAGTTCTGGTTTACAAGTCTCACTCTGGTGAAACCTGTGAACTCTTGTGAAGCTGGAGCAAGCTCGTCAAGCCATCATGGTAAAACCTGTCAACTCGAGAAGAGGCTGTCTAGATGGGTCGACACGTCGATGGGAAGTCGTTGAAGGCAAAATGCCCTCCCCCCCGTCGCTAAATAGTCCCTAATAGATTAGTTACTTTAGTGGCCGAGCTTGTGTAGCAGGTGTTGATGCGATCGGTCCAGGAAGGGAATTCGGATCTCCCGTCTGCTAACCAAGCCTGCTCCCTTCAAATTTGCTCTGGTGGATTGCTACACACACTCCGTCTAGGAGCGTAAAAGCATCACATTAGCTGACCTTTGCAGTTCAGTATATGGGCCATATCGCATTCTGTAGGTCATTACGACGACTTTGTGGAAGTGTAGCCATTTTTACACTAGACGTTGGGGCGTGTCAGATGGCTGGGCTTGGCGTGACGCCAGTCCTTTCACCACCAGCTGCTGAAGCGGGTAAGCGACATGAGTTGGTAAAAAATCGGCTGGCATCGCGCCAAACCCAGCCCGCTGATACGCCCCGTCATCCGCAGCGTAAACGACTATAGAATGCGCGCCACATCCCGAAAAGGGAATATTCAGCGGCTAAGGCTCTATGTTTTTTTGTTGACCGGCAGTCACCTTCTCCTTCGCACGCATCTCTGTTCTTCTTGACGTAGTGCTTTGCTTTCGGAGTGTTTACACGCAGACTGCCCATATCCTTGAATAAATATAATAGAAAGTGCAAGTTCCTGTGAAAGTCAACCCAACTCCTAAACAAACTAGTTGGTATCGGTCCACAGGGTCAGGACTATGTTCTCATCAAAATGGTTCCTTTTTGTATTCCCAAGGCACAGTTGTGAAATTTTATTAGAATTGAGGCCCAGTGGAAACATGGTAGTGCACGGAGAACCCCGCAGGGGTCTGTATCAGAAATCGGCAATGTAGAAACGTTAAAACTCAGGGTGGCTCAAACGGTCCCACCGGAGCGCAAGTATCCCCTCTAACGTGGGTGTCCGTCGTCTCGTTCTTTCATGCACTCTCTCGCCATTCTTGTCTGGTCTCTGAACGAAATCGCGACGAATCTTTGCCTCTTGTCTGTAATCCGCCACAGCAAGGACGGCAGGGTTATTAAATCCTATTTAATGGCATTGAATCAAACGGGCCTTATTAATAGCTACTAATAAAATAAATTAAATAGCCATAAAATTCATTGAATATTTAATGATGTTCTTATCAAGGCGGTTCCTTCTAATATTCTTGAATGCACAATTCTGGACTTTCAAAGGAATCGAAGCTCCTCCCCTGGAAGCAAGGGTGCATGGGAAACCTTCAGAAAGCGGCCACGTAAAGCGTTTAGACTCAAGAAGGCCCAAATAGTCTCACTGGAGCGCAAGTATCTCCTCTACACGTTGGTGTCCGTCGTCTCGTTCGTTTAAGCGCTCTCTCGCACTTCTTGTCTGGTCTCTTGCCCGAAATCCTTGCCGCTTGTCTGTAATCCGATGCAGCAGGGAGGGCCTTACTGAATGCTATTAATGGCCTTGAATTAAATGGGCCTTATTTATAGCTAGTAATAAAACGAATTAAATAGCTATAAAGAATCCATTGAGTGTTCAATTATGTTTTCATCAAGGAGGTTCCTTTATATGTTTGAAGGCAAAATTCTGGAATTTTATAAGAACTGAACACTCTGGGAGCGAGGTAGTGCATGGAGACTTTCTTACCATTAGTGGTTTCGTTTCAGAAAGCGGCAACGTAGAAGCTTAAGGTGGCTCAATTGGTCCCACCAGAGCGCAATAATCTCCTCTACACATTGGCGTCTGTCGTATATTCGTTTATGCGTTCTCTCGCCCTTCTTGTCTGGTCTCTTGCCCGAAATCGTAACGAATCCTTGCCGCTTGTCTGTAATCCGATGCAGCAGGGAGGGCCTTACTGAATGCTATTAATGGCCTTGAATTAAATGGGCCTTATTTATAGCTAGTAATAAAACGAATTAAATAGCTATAAAGAAATATATCCATTGAGGTGTTCAATTATGTTTTCATCAAGGAGGTTCCTTTACATGTTTGAAGGCAAAATTCTGGAATTTTATAAGAACTGAACACTCTGGGAGCGAGGTAGTGCATGGAGACTTTCTTACCATTAGTGGTTTCGTTTCAGAAAGCGGCAACGTAGAAGCTTAAGGTGGCTCAATTGGTCCCACCAGAGCGCAATAATCTCCTCTACACATTGGCGTCTGTCGTATATTCGTTTATGCGTTCTCTCGCCCTTCTTGTCTGGTCTCTTGCCCAAAATCGTTACAAATTCTCGCCTCTTGTCTATAATCTGCTGCAGCAGGAAAGGCTTTAGTTGGGGCGTTTTCGGGTTTTAGTTGGGGCGTTTTTGAGTTTCTCTCTACTTTTCTTCACCAAAGAGTCTATGATCTCTGCTCCTGTCCCTCAACCCCGCAACCCACAACTCACATTCGCGGAGTGTTTCTTGAAAGATCGTCTGCTATAAAAGTTTCAGCACTTCCAAGATGCACACTGAAGGCAGCTGGAACGTGGCAGGGGTGGGCGGTTAGTGGTGGAAGTGCTGAGTGGGGTGGGGCCAAACGCCCTTTCGCGGCCCTTCCGCTAATGACGTTGGCGTTAACCGCCCGCCCCCAGCCATGCCCACTGCCTTTGAGGAGTTCTTTTCAATAGGTTACGCTCAAGTTTACCAGTTCACGAGTTCGACCGACTAACGCTGACCGGGGCAACTGGTCTCGGTATCTTCACCGCGCTCTGATGCATATGTCTAGCCATGCTTATTGGGCCCTATCGGGAATCCTAACCGCCTCTCTGAAGGTGATCTGTGCCGGACTGGTCCTGCCTATATTACTGGAGCTAAGTGGGCGTTTTGTTATTACCCTACTAACCCTACAAAAAGATATATTCTGTCAATGTTTTTGTTGGATGCAGTCTTGTGATTGTGACAGCCAATCCAATTTCCAATGAAGTCAGTCCGGCGAACATTTCGTTTCCTTTTCCACTTTTTTTTCGAATGTTTCATTGAACGTTCACTTTGGATTACCTCTTTATTGGCTAGAACGTCACGCATGCGCATCTATTTCCGCTGGGAAGTTACTCTTTTTCTTGAGGCCGGAATGTCGAGATCTGGCCGATTGTTGAGTTTAAGTGTCAGAGTCAAATGTTTATTCCTTTCTTGTGCTGGATACAAAGTAACCCAAAGATTGTTGTTTGTTTCCACTTTTTTTCGAATAGCAATATGCTGAACAATAGCTGTTGATATCAGGACGCTGAATCATGGGGTAAACATGACGAGTGGAGGGAAATAGCGCAGAAAAAGAAAGTGTGAAGTACACTGAGCATGTCTATAGTGGGCGGAGATCGTCTCACAAAAGAGGAGCATGGCCTAGAAGACATAAGTGACCGCAAATCGTGGGTAATGGAGTTCAAAAGCTGACTTTTAGCTGCTTGTTTCTTTAAATAGGACTGAGAGGTACATGGGAGGTAGTAAACTCCCTAGAACGCTAAGAACGCGCACAGCTCTGTTCACAGTGCATAGAGTCCACTGAGTCATGGTCTGGTCAGCAGCAGGGGGAGCGATAACAGAGAGGGTTGACAATCTGCGTAATGAGCGAGAGCCAGACCGGGAAAGGTTAAAATGAAAAAAATTGTTTTCTTTTTGCTGCAGGGTAAAGTGACGACGGATGAGATCACAGAGATCCACTAACAAGAACATGAGGGGAAGTTGCCCTAAGTTGGGCTATTCCACAATACATATGAATTTGTCACAAACACTTCACTGTCCTGCTCCTCGGAGTTCAGGCAAGATCTGATAGAATGTGTATGTGCGTGGGGTAATTTGACCTCTGGCACGCGAATACCGTATTCCCTATACTCGGTTTTGTTTTTAGATTGTATTTAATCCACCCTGGACTTTTAGGATGACGCAGCATGTAAAGTTGGAAAAAACGAAGCTGAACCTCAAGCTTCAGGTGCTCTGCTTAGTTCTGCTAGTTTGAGAATGAGATGAGAACCACTGGATTGGACACTGAAGAACCAACTTATTTTCCCTGACGAATCATGGAAGAAATTGGAAGGTTGCATTCGATTGCCTTAAGGACATCTGTTTTTAGCTTCATCCCCTTTATCCCAAAAAAGGTTCAAAAGTGTCCATTTCAGCTGGACTGAAGCTGCGCAATACAGTAACCTAAAAGGAGGTCCGTGATATGAAGTAGAGGTGTATAATCCACAGCACACACGCCTGAAGAGAAAACGTAAGAGGAATTGTCGCAAACGTCTCTAATGGGGCCCCTCCGAACTCAAACAATTGCAGGAGTGAACGGCGAAAAGAGACCGTGTGTTCCTCTCAGCTGGGTCCCTGGTATCCGCAATACCTCCTCAAAAGAGGCAACGGAACTTTTACTACATGCTAGTCGTCTCGTAGCATCATTTTTCGCTAGAGTTCGAAGGCGGCGATGACTGAGGGCGGAGTCACTGGAAAAAAGGTTTTGTCACTGGGAGAACGTTGCTCTCTAGCGTCTTTAGCTCACAACTTTCCGTCTCGAATCTGGCACAAGGTTGTCCATTGCGGACCTTCCTCAGAAAAACATTTACATTTCCACAGGTAATCGTAATCGCATGCCGTTCCTCTAAGGACGCAATCCGCAATCACGAGACGTACTGTTCTATGTACAGTTCTGCACGGGGCTGGCGTGGTTCGCGCAGTCGCAGAAAATGTGCCGCATCCGTGGTTCGAGAGAAATGTGGGAGTTGTGTAGGGGTGGGTGTGCTCTGCTTTCCCCTATGGACCATCTCGTTCTCCATTTTTCGCAGCGCTCTGGTCCCGACTGCCATACCTCTCTCGCCACGCCGTTCGTTTTTCGTTTCCAGCTCTGTCTCTCGCTCTATAATCAGATGATGCTTCAAACCGTCGGGTGAGAATGTTTCCATAACATTTTTTCTGTCCCTTTCTTCACTATTCAGTTGATTTGCACCTTCCTCTTCGTGCTCGGATCTGACCACCCGTGGTGCAAAATTACGTAGAACGTGCACTCAAGGATGGCGAAGCTGGTCAACCGCCAAAGATGCGCCAGACTTCTGGCATTCTCATGCTCCCAATCTTGTACAAATATTCTAGAAGGGCATTCAAAGCTTATTACTGTTGCCACGTCCAGTCTTCCTTGTACCTAAGTATTTTCTATAGTCACATTTCCTCACTGCTCTTCCGAGAGTTGTCGCAACTGGTCTAGCGTACGCTTGGCCAGGTAAACTACAAGAGCAGCTCAAAGCCGATTCTAAGCTTTCCTCAAAAAAGGCGGTTCCATCTTACCAAATCTGCTGAAAGCAGTAAGAAAACATGTTTTGGGCAGCGCTGTTCTCTAAGACAAACCGAGCGCCGCATGATAGGCTTTGGGGAGGGGGGAGGAATCCTAGGTCGGCTACAAATGGGCTTCAACTTTGTAGCAAGTTCGAATGGCCGCATCTCAACTGAGCCGCTACTTCAGAAAACCATGATACGAGTAGAATGTCCTGAAGCCACGACAATTTTGTCGGTAGATCAGAAAATGAATTTTTAGCGCTAGCCCCCAGAGATCCTAATATTCAAAAAGCTTGTTTCCGATTCTATATGCGTGCTTAGTACACGTCGGGATGATGCTTTAGTGACGCTATCCTCTGCGTCAGCAACCTACTAAAGCTGATTACGAAGACTTTATGAGTGGTAATCCTGCCTGCATAGCACCAGCAGATAATAAAAATGGATATGTTCTCCTATTTCGAATAGAAGTTGGTTAGACCGCCTTTAACGGTGTACGTCATCATTGTGAAATACACAGAGAGTGAGGGAGGGGGGGGGTGCGTGTAGCGTTTGATCGCTGATGAGGAAGTTGTATGGCCTGCATAGGCCTAAATAGGCTTACCCTATCCTAAATAGGCCTGAATATTTATTAGGGCATCAAGGCATGCGTCAGATACTTAAAAAAGCAAATAAATGGTCTAAAAGATGAAAACAAAACCTGTCCTTCTGAATACCGGAGGAAGTGGGTGGTGGCCAGCAGAGTTACGTTCCACCTACAAGTGTGCTACTGTAGTACTACTCCAAGTACTACTCCTGTTGATGAGGGGAATTTCTGCAAAATATGATCCCCCAACTATTTCCTCCTCCTGTGGTACGACCTCGCCCTCTTTCCTACCTACTATCATCTTACAGACTTTTCGCAGTTTCATACAACTTTTCCCCCACTTTTTCAAAAACTTCCCTCTTTTTTCAAAAACGACCCTTCCACCACTATATGTCCCCCCCCTGGTGATTCCCTAGCAACGACGTCTCGCTTCGTTCAAATGAGCTGGTCAGCTATTTGGAATCCGCTCCTTCCATCCATTAACGAATTCGATAGTTTCATGAATTTATCTAGAAGAAAATTATTATTAAAATCAACTAGTCAGTAACCCCTCACCAATCGACCGAAATCAAAAAGTTTTGTTTATTCGAAAAACACGCTACATTTATGCAAAAACAAACGCAAGTTCTAAGAAGGAAGTGCGTTCCTACAAAGTAACGGAGTTTAACTTCCTCGTGTTCGCAATGTAGCCACAGGTCTCTCTTACACACTGCGCAGAATTGTCATTACAATAAAGTCGTTGCGCGCTCATATCTGGGGAGGAGGGCGGGCAAGTCCATATATATTCGCTAATACCCTTCATAGCTCTTATTACTTTCTAGTTACTTGTTTACTTTTGCTCATCACGTTGAACGTGTGAGTGCTGTAAGGCTATGGCACAAATAGCCATTGAGCTGAGTGGTCAAAAGTGGCCTCGGTAGCGTAATAGGGAACGCAACTGCCCGGTAAGCAGAAGATGCGGGTTCGAATCCCGTCCGTGGTCCGACTTTTGCCCATAACTCAGCATTCTTGTGATAGCTTTCGGATCGCGTACTGCGGCGTTAAACAGCAGTTATCAAACAATAACAGCTTAACATACAGTCCTCATCATTGCAGACCGGTGGGGCGGTGCGTGTGACTCGGCTGTGACGCGGCAGCGATGACAGTCGCGTCACAGCCGAGTCACACGCACCGCCCCACCGGTCTGCAATGATGAGCACCATATGTGGAGTTAATCACTGTCATGAATTCCACGGTCAAATGAGATTCACAAAATACCCAAGGAAGACCAAAAGTCAATCAAACTTTTTATTTATTTATTTAATTATCTATTTATGCACGCAAAGGCGCGCTTTTACAACACTTAAGTTCTAAATTCGAATCAGAACTACGATCTTACCTAACGCTAAACTGAGAAACAGAGGATCATCAGAATAGGTAGAAAGTTCTCCGGTCAGAACTTTGCCAGAATAATAAAAAAAATTGACGAAAGCGCTAGGGGTACTACTTGTCGGGGTCCTCTGCCTTGGGGAACTCACCATTAGCTCTATGAAAGTAAATTCACTGTTAAATTCAGTGTTTTTCAATCTTTTGTGTAAAATGTCTTGTTTTTCCGGTGTTGTGCAAATAATTCTGTTCCTCTGAGATTCCGCTGCCACATTCAATAATATTTGTTTGAGATGCTTCTGCCTGAGGCGACCTTTCAAAGCTTGTGACTCAAGAGTTATCAATTCTTATCGGTTATTATCACTTCCTGTCTTTCCCTATCAATGTTCTCGTCTCAACCCTATGTCACTTTTTTTCAATCCAACTCGCTGCTGTTACTGCGATGAGCTTACTAAGACCATGGATTTTGCGGGGCTTCACCGCTGATTCCGTTGCGACTTCTAGACGTGATTATCATGACTGGGTTCTTCAACAGCACCCGCCAAGCTGGGCCCCGCGCTGGCACCAGTACCATTTTTGCAAGGCATGGTTTTTGTATCGGCACTGATCGAACCCGGGCTCTAGCAGAAAGCAAAGGGGATGGGACAATGAGCGTGGACTCTGGTCTTTTTCACCTCTGAAACTTAACTACGCAGTGTGTAGCTTTTTATCGGATAACCTTTTGTCTCGGTAGAGCGGCGACAGAAACTGTTTGAGAACCATCCTGCAATCGAGAGCCGGTTCTTCTGCATGGGATGGGGGTGAGCACATGGGCCTTTGGCACACGATTAGGCCTATGTCATAGCTTTTCAATTCCTCAAGGTTAAGCTCATTCCTAACATTTGGCAACTGTTCTCAACGACATTTCCAACTGCCCTGCATGACGATCCGACACTTCGAAAGATTCGCCACACCTTTGGCACTCGCTCAGTGATGCGCATCTTCAAATCTTTTTGTGAGAATCGATGCTTACTGGGGATTTCCATATGTTTGCTTCGGAAAGTGTCTTCGTTGTTGTTCCCGCACGACGTTCAAGCTTGTGCAATTGAACAGTCACGCTTCAGTGCGCGGTTCGATGATCAGACCCTGCCTAGACAACCACAACTTCCATTACTCCGGGACCACTCATTGTTAGCGGAATCTTTTGGTGGGGGTAGAAATGCTGGCTCGTACAGTGGCTGGCACCGCATTCATCGTGTGCTTTATTTTCCATTAAAAACCACTTAAAGGAAGAACCCGCGATTACACGCCATCTCAGATGGTGGCTCCGGGCGCAAGTTTCGTGGCAGCCCTTATCTCCAGAAAAGGGATAAAGAACGGTCCGGTCTCCTATGAAATTCAAAAGGTTGTGTAGGAGGTTACGCCGCGGTCGGGGTGGGACAACATGTGCCAGTTTTGCGGCGAAAAGTTGTAAGGTAATGAGTTATGAGTTACTTCGGTGACACTTCCTTTGAGTGAATCCGCCTCCAGCTCCCCCTCAAGTCCGCTTTCTGGCTCGAAGGCGATTGCTCACCAAGATAGCATGAAAGGTGATGCCCATTAGTCTCATTGCAGAGTCAAGGGTCTATCTCGAAGAACGAGCTGAGTGGATGCGATTCAGCACGCGGTCTCTGCGGCCTTCTTCTAATCCGTCACACTGTCTGAGGCTGGGTGGTTCCTATTCAGGCGATGTCCGAGACGTTCGCTTCGGCATTTTTTATTCAACAGAGGAATCACCTGAAAAGTTGCTCTTCTTACTTTCGAAACACCATTTAAATTCCCCATCGCGAACAAGTGCCTTTTCATTAGGCGCGTCGTGTTCCGCTCCTTTTATATTTTGGCACGCAAACATGGTAGGCAGACCTACGCGAAATACTTATTGTTAGCTCCCGCGCTCACATAAACGCCATCTAGCGGTTCATTAAAAATGTCGCTTAAGGTTCATTACTCATTAGTGGGGGAGTAGTCGGCTAGCAGACACGCATGGGTACGGGCCGTTTTTTCCAACCTAATGTGTCGCATTTCGACTATGAAGCACAAGACAATAGGCAATTTGCTGCTCGGCAATTGGTCACCCCTGGCAAAAATACACATACTGCGCCCATGAGCAGTGTTCAGAACCATTGGAAATCCGATGAGTCAGAGAGCAGCCTTACTTATAGGTACTTAGAGTTGTTATGCCTCATGAGCCTGATGGGTAGGACATTTGGGCGCAATGTGCTCTGTAAGCAAGGTGCAGCGTCGTTGCGAGAGTTCCCAGAAGGTCGTTCTTGACTGCTAAGGGAGGGGTCGTAAGTGCCCATTTGCCCTCTCTCCTCAACCGTAGCGCTAACAATGAGTAGCTGATTCGCAAACCTAACCCGCTCGCTAACGGCAGCTTTATTCTCCGGGATAAACTGAAAGATTTTAGAAAAGTCGTTTTGGTAATGTGAATAGAACTCAGAAAAACGATGGCAGGTAGGATAAGGAAGGAGGGTTGTAGAGGATAATCCTCAGCTGGGGGTCAGAATCCTTTTAAAATCGCCATTTTGATGTACTCCGCCCTAAAGCTACCCAATGGAACATCACTAGTCGCGTCTGCGTCCGTCCACTGAAACAAGCCATGATTGTTTTAACAATGACTTATTCGAATAAACAATGCCACTGGGGCAGATAGGCGACGGGGGGGAGGCATTTTGCATTATTGCTACTTCCCATGAACGTGTCGGTCCATCTAGAGGAGTCTTTTCTTGAGTTGACAGGTTTACCATGCTGGCTCGAGAACGTGCTCCAGCTTTGGGCAAGAGTACTGGTCCTCTCAGAGGAGACTTTGTAATCGGATCCACCAAACTGCTCCCATGCCAATCTCTCACTGAATGCCCTCACCCGGGTAGAATGACGCGGTCTTAACAATCATCAGAACTGACCTGGTCAACCTCGAGAAAAGGTCCCTTCTGGGAGTGCATTTTCGAAAGCCAATGGAAAGCAAAGGAGAGGAGAAGTGTGGGGTTATTGCGAGCAGGGAAGGCCAAAGATCGCGCAAGGGTCAGCAGGAAGAGGAAGTACAGCGATTTGACTAAGCTGATTAGATTATGAGCGAACAATAGGAAACATAGTGTATTTCCGTAGCATTTGCACGTGCGCCCACACACGAACGGATCTGTGCTCCTAGCAATAGAAAGCTTCTTAATTAATTAGTCCTTCAGCTTCTCACCCGCTGCCGCCTTCGGTCCGTCGTCATTTGTCAATGAAATGAATGAATTGCTGTGCGTACGTATGAAAAAGAACCCTCCAGACTCACACGTCTCGCATTGGGGCGTGGCCGAACATCCGGTGAACTGAATGCATTCCATTGGCTACTTTCTTCTTCCAGATCTTTTTGTTTGTTAGGTCTATAGTTTTTTAGGCGCCTTTTCTCTAGGAAAAAGGCAGAAACCTATAGGTCTACCGTTCTGTTTTGATAGGTTGCCAGGAGAGATCCTACAAGAGGTCCCATTGTTCCCAAAAGTAACGAGAAGAAAATTCGGCGCAGTTTGGCGACGGAGGAGGGAGCATTCTGCACTTTTTGCTACTTCCCATCGACGTGTCGACCTATCTAGACAGCCTCTTCTCGAGTTGACAGGTTTTGCGACTGCTCCAGCTTTACAAGAGTTCACAGGTTTTGCCAGAGTGAGACGGAACCAGGGAAGTAATGATAGTCAAAATGCCCCCCCGTCGCCGAACTGCGCCAAAAAATTCTATTTCCTCACCAGTTTGGACAGAGTTTAGTGGTTGTGTAGTGGCAAATGTTACCAGGGAGCCATCATAGAGCCAGACCTCTGAAAAGGTAACGCGGTGCTGATCAAGCCTCTGAGCGTCCTGATAAATTGTACCAGATCTGTCCCGGAGGCACGAAAAAGAAATGCATTAACTTCTGTATTGCCTCCCCTCCAGGTCATGGCACACTCGCCTTCCTGAATCCTGTTCACTGCCACGCATGAGGTGAACGGGTCCGCAGCTGCTGTAGCATGCAACTTTCTTCGCTCAAAATGCAGGGATTGGGGCTAGAGGGCAGGGAAAGGGGCT
>MU917341.1:0-12034 GCA_036418165.1 Cooperia oncophora | reverse complement strand
ATGTCGTTTGGCACGATTCTCCTATCACCTTCCCCGTCAAAACGTGTCAGGTGAATAGTGTTCCAGATGAGACAACTCGCCCATAGTTCCAAAATAGTTTTTTCCCCCCTAAGTAATCATTAGAAGAAAGCTTGGCTGAGAACCATGGGCACTGTAGCCCACACTGACGGTTGCAAATTACGAAAGCCTCTAGTGATTCATACAAGTTATCCAACTTGGTAGGGACTTACCAGACCTGTCAAAACACGTCAATTGCAATGGAATCGGCGCAAAGAGACCGCTCCCCGAGGGAACTGCCCTGTAAACAGAATGCATCCCGTCTAGACATGTTTTCGTGGTGGTTGGTGCTATGGGCATCCTTTCCTTACATTCAACTCAGTGTTGCTCTTTTCCTATATTCCTGTTACTTGCTAGCTCCCTAGGTGCACAAGAGCCTTGATTATCTTTTCTTTATACATTCTCTGCTATGTCATAAAGAAGAGAATTAAGCAAATACATAGAGTATGCATCACTGTACGAAAGCGGTCAGGTGGCTCATATTTGACCAGTTTCTGACGCGCAGTACTGCGCGAATTGTTAAACCTATGGTACTGAACAATGGCCGAATTTCTGTGGTGGCCCCTAAAACTTCGGCCTTGTTTTCCCATGCTTCAAAACAGCCCATTTCATCATAATTCTCCTCTTTAATGAACATTTGCCAACGTATGGTGCTTATCACAACACTCACCATTCGTTGGAAATGAGGCAACTTAGCGGTTGAAAGAGTTTCAATGGTAACAATATCGAAATCATAGTGAAGTGTTCTTACATCCTAATTCTTCCGTGAGCAGCTTTCACATATCGGTCTATTGGCGACTCTTATCATTCCTCACAGGCAAACAATTCAAGGCTTTTACTTCTGGGTGGTACTCGAGAGTTTAGCGGTCGGATCAACTCCGACTACATCCTAAGGGATAGGAACATCTCTGCTCACTAAGGTTTAGCCCATTAATTCTTGGACCACGGTGGTCAAGTTCAGTCGCAGGCATAGCAAAGATGCAGCTCCCGTTGTTGCTCCGACTCTTGCATTGAATTTTGGGGCCTTTCTGAAGCGGGCCCCCATGGTACTTTGTCGGCTGTTATCTGGTCCTGCTACTCACCAATAATGTTCCTATCCTGCCCAATATTAGGCTGCGTTTATACTTTGCGGCAGCGTAGCGTAGCGTAGCGCAGCGTAGCGTAGCGCTTCCAGCGTACGCCAGCGGCAGTGCCGAAGAGAGGATGCATATCGATCTAGCTTCACCAGCGTCACCAGCGGCACGCTAGCGTACGCTAGCGGCACGCTAGCGTACGCCAGCGTTTCTCCAGCGTTTCACCAGCGTTTTGCTAGCGTTTGCAGCGGCAGGGGAGTAGAGACTATGTGGCAGGCAGAGACGCGGAATCGACGCGTATTGTAGAGACTATGGGGCCGTCGAAGACGCAGAAGCGATGTGCATTGTAGAGACTATGGGGCCGTCGAAGACGCAGAAGCGATGTGCATTGTAGAGACTAAGGGGCCGTCGAAGACGCAGAAGCGATGTGCATTGTAGAGACTAAGGGCGAGTGAGAGACGCGCAATCGATGTGTTTTGTACCCTCCAGCTCTCCCATAGTCTCTACTCCCCTGCCGCTGCAAACGCTAGCAAAACGCTGGTGAAACGCTGGAGAAACGCTGGCGTACGCTAGCGTGCCGCTAGCGTACGCTAGCGTGCCGCTGGTGACGCTGGTGAAGCTAGATCGATATGCATCCTCTCTTCGGCACTGCCGCTGGCGTACGCTGGAAGCGCTACGCTACGCTGCGCTACGCTACGCTACGCTACGCTGCCGCAAAGTATAAACGCAGCCTTACTTCTGAAAACAACGTTCTACCGTCGCTGTGACGCGCACTATGGTGTTAGTGACCATTCCTTTCTAAGGCTCCTTATGGTATCTTATCAGCTGTTATCACTTCCTGCCACCCACCGAAAATGTCCCCATCCTGTCCTCTACCTTACTTTTTAGAACCAACGTTCTACCGCTGCTGTGACGCGCGTTATGATGTTGCTGAACTTCCCTTTCTAAGGCTCCTTAAGGTATCTTATCGGCTGTTATCACTTCCTGCCACCCACCAAAAATGTTCCCATCCTGTCCTCTACCTTACTTCTTGGAACCAACGCTCTACCGCTGCTGTGACGCGCGTTGTGAATTTGGTGACCCTTACCTTCTAAGGCTCCTTATGGTATCTTATCAACTGTTATCACTCCCTGCCACCGACCAATAATGTTCGTGCACGACCCCCTACATTACTTATCAGTTTGAGGGCTCTATCGCTCTTTTGAAGGAAGTTATGAATTTCCGGTCAAACACACATACAGACAGCACAACACACACACACACACACACACACACACACACACACACACACACACACACACACACACACACACACACACACACACACACACACCAACAGACAAACTTAGCGGATTATATATAGTAGGTCTTATAATAAATTCGCCCGAATGTTTTCACCTTTTCAAATCACGGTCCTGCACGTGAAGAAGATTTTAGCTAAATACGGTCTTCTCAAGACTTCCTTCTCAGGTACGAACCTCCCCCCTCCCTCATCCCCATTCATCCTACCAACTAGCTTCAATTTTCCCAACTTCCACTACATTTCCCACCTTTTTCCAGAAGTTTCCTCCAGTCCCTCCCCCCCCCTCCCCCCCCACGCACACACACACAAGCTGCCGTCGAGCGTGGGGGATGGCGCTTCCGAAACAGGAAAACTAGAAAAATGGACCACCGAAAACGTTTTCTCGAAGGCGAATACGATCCCATCTCCCTTCAGGGAAGAAATACGACCCTCTTGCTGGGAAAACCCCCCCTCCTCAACTCACGACATGCTCTACTTCACATGCCTTATAAATTTCAATGGGTGAGGGCGTATTAACACCACTATTTACATTCTATTTTTATTTTATTCCAAGCTTTACCTGAATCACGAAAGCAGCAAATACTGCTGCATATGGCTGTCTAACAACCCTAGAGTTACGGAACTTCGGGGTTGCAGTTATAAGCACAGATCAATGAATTCAAATTTTTGTGCTTTTGATGTTTTTCAGAACATTCCTGTGAGAGCACTCTCTTTTACCATCGTATCTTTCCCCCTATGGGTGGGTGTTTGTGTGAGGGGGGGGGGGCAGCTATGTACGGGACTACTTGAACTTGTCTGCTCCGTAGCGCTGCAAAAGGCCAAAGTGCAGAAAGAAAAGGAAAATGATTACTTCAATATCGAAAAGAGAGCGTTAGAACGGCCTGCCTAAAATGATCTTTCATTTCGTTTCCAACACCGGTGACAGATGCTCCCGAAAACGAATTCCTGAGAAAACCCTCGCTCTACTATAGATCTGAGCTCAACTAATAGGAAATAAAACTCGAAAAGATCAATAAGGCCTTGCGTTTATACTTGCGGTCAGCGTAGCGTAGCCGTACGCAGCGTAGCGTAGCGCTTCCAGCGTACGCCAGCGGCAGTGCCGAAGGAGAGGATGCATATCGATCTAGCTTCACCAGCGTCACCAGCGGCACGCTGGCGTACGCTAGCGTTTCTCCAGCGTTTCACCAGCGTTTTGCTAGCGTTTGCAGCGGCAGGGGAGTAGAGACTATGGGAGAGCTGGAGGGTACAAAACACATCGATTGCGCGTCTCTCACTCGCCCTCAGTCTCTACAATACACGTCGATTCTGCGTCTCTGACGCCACAATCTCCTAACAATACACGTCGATTCCGCGCTCTGACGGCTCCACATAAGTCTCATACAAATACACGTCGATCCCGCGTCTCTTACGGCCACATGAAATTTGTTGAGCCATTGCCGCACAGTGCTTTCTCTAGCACTATTGGGCCCCCACACCTGGTTAATTTGTTGAGCTGTTTCGATTGCGGATTGCCCCAATTTATAGTCGAAGAAAAAAATCGTCCGAAGTGCTCTTTTCACATGCTTGAAAAAATCTTGAAAAAAGGGGTTCAAGCAATGGTGAAACGGCAATTATACCATCAGATAGCGCAAGAAATTCTCTACAGGATGTGCTACTGAGAAGCAAGGCAGAATGAGTTTTTAATCAGCAGTGAATGTACAAAAAATAGGTGCACAAACGCTGAGAACTTTCCGGACAACCTAATAAATTACGCCTATGATTAGAGGTACCTTTCGGTTAATGATACCGCTTCCTTCCTCAAAAACGCCCATAAGGCTACTACACAGGAAGAGTCTAGGACTGAAAAAATACTCGTAGATGTCACTCTTTAATATAATCACCAAAATTCATTAAGATGATACGTCCCCAACGAGTAATTTAACTAGGCTTGAGGTTACTGCAGCTCCGCAGTGTACGCAATGGCACGCAGCTGCAGCTGTACGAAAGAATGTCGGGGGTCGTCAGTCGGTTGTTCGGCGCGGCCGAATTGCCATTGGGCACATCGGCTGTAATTGCTACCCACCACTTGAACGATGCGACGCGTTTCGTGGGTCGGACAACTCGTCCACGTTTATTAATGTCTTGGTTGACGTCTTGATCCACCTACGTTGGCAGTGCGCCAACATAGACGACCGATTGCGTCCGAATCTCCTACTCAACCATTTTCGTCCGTTTTTGAGCGATTTTTTGCCCTCTTTCGCCTCGACATCCCTTACTTAATGCTGCTTAGCTACTTAGAAGTGGTTATATCGAGAGTACTTTTGAGTTCTGATATATCTTACTTCAAAGCAGCTTTCAGTAGACAATGAATGGTACTTCGAGTGGTAACTTCGGTAAGTTTTTTAGTAGACATAAATTTGTGAAACAAACTAGCGCTGTCTACCCTTCACTGTATCACCCACACTGGCCAAAATTTTTTGTCGCCAGTATATCTGGCTACAGTTCTATCCCCAGAATGAGCGGGCCCAAGGGGTAAACTTTGTTGGTAACTTGGTAAACTTTAACCTTTGTTGGAAGATTCCAAAATAAGTTAAGCTGACCCTCAAGCGATGCATTTTTGAAGAACTTCACCACCTGGTGAAGGCTTAGCTAATTATTGGGTGGTCGCATTCTGACCTGTCCAATGAATGACGTCCTCATTTATTACTGGCCACAGGGAGTACATGAAGTACGACTCTGGCCGTACTCATTTGCTAACACAGGAGACATCAAATCTGGCGTATATCAACAATGATGACAGAAAAAAAACTTGAATTTGAGTAATTTATAAACACATAATATTACTATTGAGTAAGAAAACCTCAGGGCGCCTAAGGACGGTGCTTTCAGCACCTCGAAGTGAATCGGAACTATACGTTGGTTTCCTCTAATGCATCTACCTCTAATTATGTTTCAAACCTCTATAGTATGTTTTGAAAATGGTCTCCACTTCCTGAAATGCCCCATTTCTAAGAATGCAAACTGCAGGGCCTACTGTCAAATACACAGCCCATGGAAGCCGACTGGAAAGAAAACCAAATACTCAAATTCGCTCATACTCGCAGAACAAAAAGGGAACCAGCATGGAAGATCATTGCAAACCATAGGCCGGGTATGTGCAAATTGCAGAAGAATTATTCATATCAATGATAACAAATTTTCTGATAAACTCCTACATCCGGACTTACCGTGCACAGGAGCACTCATTAGAAAGTGGTAGCTGTTTTGAAGTAGGATAGATCAGAGCTCAAAATTACTCTACCGATTTAACTTCACTTTTAAGTGCAGCTACCCAGCATTAAGAAATGTCGGGGCGAAAGAGGGCAAAAATTGCTCAAAAACGGACGAAAATAGTTAAGTAGGAGATTCGCACGTAATCAGTCGTCTATGTTGGCGCAGTGCCAGCGTAGGTCGATCAAGTAGTCGATCAAGTTATTAATAAACGTGGACGAGTTGCCCTGTACACGACACGCATCGCATCAACGGACTGAGGGTGTCAATTACTGCCGAAGCGCCCCAATGGTAAACAGGCTGCACCGAACAACATGCACACAGAATAACGCCCCAATCGATCCCACGGAGGGGGGGGAGGGGGCGCAATTGTGTGTGCATGTTGTTCCGCGCAGCCGTTGTGCCATTGGGGCTTCGGCAGTATTGAGCCGGTTGAATCGCGATGGCATGTATTTGTTTCCTAGGCTGATTGCGGCTCTTCCTGCGTCCCCTTTGTTCATTTCATTTTTTGTTTAGCTTTTGTTTTTTTTTTGGTTTTCTAATGAGGACTCCCAGTGGCGGCCAAACGATTATCCGTATAAGACGCTTGTTCGCACAATTTCAGAATTCTGTATTTCTCCCAATTCCGCTTCTTTCTTAAATCGACATATACGTTGTACTGTCCACTGTTTCGTCTTTTTTTTCAAGTTGTGAAGCATGAATGCGCCCTTTAGGCTTTGTAGGCTAGAGGGGGGGGGTGGGGGAGGAGGATCAGCTTATTCGCTATTTCACATACTCGTACTCATTCACAAAAGTTGACAGGTATTCCTCCAAACTTTGAGTGGTATCACTTTATGCCTTTACAACTTAGAGCCGTCATATAGGTATGCCTAGCTCGAGCTCAAAAAAAACAAACAGCGAAAAAAACTCCCCTTTTTCACTGTTTGTTTTTAGGGGGGGGGGTCGTACCCAACTACCAAAAAAAGGGGAGTTGTCGTACGGTCTCGACCAAAATCCTTATTTAATGGCTGTGGCCCTGATTACGAATTCCCGTTTTATTTTTTTTATTTTACCTCAACTGTTACATACGCATGGCTCTTACTGCCACTCGAATTTCTAAACGACACACGTGTGGTACTACTACTCTCTCAGATATAATTGCCATAAGTTTATTAGCTTGTGAGGGAGCTTATGGTTTAGCTGAGCACGGCAAGCGCAGTGACTGACATGACCGCCGCCCGCCATTGGATCGCTGCGCTACCATAACATTGGGAAATAACTGTAAATTTCCAGTCTTTCCAGAGATATAGCGCAGCAAAAAGCTCACTTGAGTGGAGCTGTTTGCACCTATACTCGCAGTAAAACGGCTCAAACCCTTATTTCATTTGATTAACGTGGAATGAAACGTTGAATTGATATCAGGAAAAGTCATGCGGGAAAATATACAAAGTAGAAAAGTCTAGATCGACTAGTTCAGTAAAAGCAAAGGAGGAAGCAAAATTTGTAGTCCATGTTGTAGTAGTCCCAAATGTTCTTTCCTATCTGTAATGTATGGGGAAGTGTCACTTACAGTCCTCATCATTGCGGACCGGTGGGGCGTGGCAGTGCGGCTGCATTTGGTGCGGTTTGGCAAAGTCGTTCTGCACCAGTTTTTGAAGCGAACAAGTGCATTACTGTATTATATCCTTCGTATTACTCGTTTTCTACCACTTTTTGTCGCATACGCGTTGCAAAAAAAGGCTGAGAACGGCTTCAACAGTGTGCGCACTCCTGGCTGACACGCCCCACCGGTCCGCAATGATGAGGACTGTACACGTGTGAGGGAATTCGAAATGTGCGAAAATGTCCACCATAGGATCTCCATGGAAACTCAAACTGATGCCGGGTAGAAGTGGTTGTAAATAGTATGCTGCCAACATTCCGATATCATATAGAGTCCACTTCCTTGTTGAATTCACCCTAAACTTCTATTAACATTATCGTTTCTGTTGCCATTTTATCTCGTTCCGACGTAGAATTTGCTCTTCATATAAGCCTCTCAGACAGATTAAAAGAGGATTCCCAGAAAACAGATGGGAAGGTTGTTGTTATTAACAGGGGAAAATACCCTCTGGTTCAGTGGGAAGGCGGTTCAGCCAGAGATTTCCCATTTCCTATTCTTCTCATATACTTCTTCTTTACTAGTTCAAAATCACCAACTTTCTTTATTATTTTTCCCCTTTTATTACACTCCACAGAGAAGTGGGGCTATTATCGTTTTTATGAGCACTGCTGAAGAGCGTTAAGGTTGTTTCAGAAGCGTTTGCTTGTCTAATCATAATGGACTAGTACCGATTAACTTGAACAAATTTTATGGTAGTCTCCCTTGTACCGAAACAAGAAGCTAAATTCAGTATTACCGCCACGGTACCGTAACCCAAAGCGGCGCCCAGTTGATTGTAACTCCGCAGTGGACGTACGTATAACACCGAACTTTACGCCGGTACCACTACGGGAATTGTGCGGAAATGCTTCAAATACTGCAGTGTTCAAGTGTGGACGGGAATTTAGTACACATTTCGCTATGAATTCTTTTGTCTCGATAGGGAGGCTCTGAATGTTTGGCATATGGAAGGGAATTCATACCGCTGGCAACGCTTCTTTCTAAGTATTTGGATTTGGAGAATAAATACATGAATATAAAGAGCCAAATTACCTTACTTAGAAAATTCTTTTACAAGTGCTTTCCCAACTTATTCCATGAATTTTCACCATGCACTCTTGTAGAGAAGGTTTGTGATGAAAATTTCTAACATAATTTACCGTCACATCTGGCGGTGTTACAGAGAGAGTGCCCTGCAGTTCCTGTCCCAACTTTGGCTCTCTAGTTTCCTCAGTAATGTTTGTTCTACTTCTAAGGACGATTTCACAGTTTGCAACTATGTTTTGAGGTAAAAAAATTATTCCATTCCCAGGTTGAAAAGTTCGCTAGTCATGGACGCTAACCAAATCAAGTGCCAGTACCACCTATTCCACCTTTCGAGGCGATGAGGCTAATAAATCGACCGTAGTACCACATCAATTTATTGTTTACTAAAGCGACCTTGGAAAGCCGTCTCTATCCCACATTGGTTAGCATTAAGCGTGCAGCACCGTCAAAGTGCTTGAAGCAATGGTAACACCCCAAACAGAGATCAGGCGCGAATCCTCTTTTGCAGTTATTTCGGATTAGTTTGATGAATGAAAGTTTTGTACTATTTTTTTACATATCCGAGTTCTCTACAAAGCAAGCTTCGCTGTACAGGACTCAGCACACTGACGCTCGTTACTGGCTACCGCACTCATTACGACCCCCCCTCTCCTGGCGGCCAAATACGACCCCCCTGTTGGGGATTCCCCAACCAACGATGTGCCCTGATCGTAATTCGCCGCGCCAGGGGCTGTCGCGTGCGACGTCGCGCCCGCTAATGACGACGATTTTAGGTGGTATTGGTCGAGAATAGACAATGTATGACCAAAAATAGACGTGTCTACCATGTCCTTGTCTACATGAAATCCGATGCTCCATCGAAAGGGTAGTGCAAATTAAGGAAACGTCGCGCCCATTGCCGCGCGCGACGAAGCGGCAGTTTACAATTCTCTTGCCCGTCTCCTCATATCCATTAGCCTACCACCCAATCTCCTCAATTTTCTGCGCCGGTTTGGGTTCACGGAGCAGATATTATAATCAGCTGTGATCTATGATCTATGATTTTGCCCTCTATGAAGTTATATCAGTCATTAAAACTCATCCTAGATAGTGACAGTTAAATAGCGCGGCTTTGTGCAAACTGTCATTTCCTCTACCTACCCTACAAGAGCATAACTCCGATTCGAGAGTGGGTATGTGAACAGGAAGACCCTTGGGTAAGTAAGGTGGGACAACAAACGATGAAAGGGAGCCAGTGAGCGTTACAAGTAAGCGATACCTGGCCGTATTTGGTCGCTGGAGGGAGGAATTGTAAATTCGGCTTGAAGAACTTGTTTCTGTTCCTTGTCGTTTCACGACAACTTTGTGCCAACCAGACGGCGAAGTAGGAAAACTTTCAGCTTCAGGTAATTGATCGAAGGTGTATGCTCCCTTCTGATAGCTAGTACATTTTTTTGTTGTTGTTTTGTCACGATAACTGCTGTTCAAAGCCGCAGCGCACGCACTGAGACTTGTCACAAGAATGCTGAGTTGTGGGCAAAAGTCTTGATCCCAGACGATACTCGAGCCTGCACCTCACGCATACAGTCCTGAGCCCATCAACGACCCAGGGCAATGAAACGTTAGTAGGAGGGACGGTCTGAATTTTTCAGCGAGTTAACAAGTCGGAGTTATTATGTGAGGCCTCGATGGTCAGAAGAGAAAACTCTTCGAGGCCATTGAAAGAACGGGGCCTACGGACAGAAGCCTTTTCTGGAAATCTTCCTGCGCCAGAATTGTGCTGTAATTATGCAATTTAGTGTACTTTGTGAGAGCCTGTTTAGGAGTTGAGTGTGAGCGCTCAGTCAGAACCTACTGCCTTTTCAGCTGAATACTGGGACTTGATAAATCTGTATACTATAATCAGGGCACGTACTACCGCAGGGGAAACCTTCAATACCCACTTTCGGGGGGGGGAGGTGGAGAGGTGGTCACCAACCAACTAGTAATCATCAGCTAGGGCTTCCACTGGGATCAGCGATGTGAAAGAGGCCTTTAAAGTGGAAGAATCAACTATCAAAAAAGTTTTTCTCAGGCCGATTACGACACCCTCCCTCCAGCTATCAAACACGATCCCTCGCTGGGGATCAACGTAACATGCTCTCAGGGTACAAGGGGGGGGGGGGGGAAAGACACTTCGACCGAGTCACATATCAGCAAAGTTTTCGCAGCCCAGACAGAAGACGTGGATACGAGTACCAGGGCGGAAGATACCCAAGATGTTCCTCGATAAGCAGGAGCTGGCTCTCGCCCATCACCTTCATGTACACCAAATATGAAGCCATCTCCAATCGCAGCCTGACTGGAGAAGGCCTTGGAATTCATGTCACCTCCAAACAGCTGCGAAACTTCTTGTATGGAGTCACCCATGGACAGCTACCTGGAGACCGGCACTCTTGATCTGGAAGACCTCCAACATCGAGCAGCTCCGACAACGTCGCTACGGTCCAGGATATCATCTTCACCGCAGTCGCCAAGGCGCGGGTTGATGGTATGGACCGGAAGTTGGAATGGGAAGACCGATATTTTCTTCATGGACCCGACTGAAGAGTGAACGCTGACGGTTACATCGACCAACTCGAGGAGAATATCCTGCCTTCATGTCGTCGCCTGTACCATCTTGGAAACTTCGTACTGCTACAGGATTGGGTGCCAGCACATGGAATCGAAGGGCGTTGGAAAAACTCTCGCCTACTTGGAATGGAAGGGCGTTGAGTACCTGAAGAAGACGGAATATCCAAGTGTGTCACCTGACCTAAACCCCCTCGATTACCGGGTTCGGGCGGAGCTCAACAGGGTGGTCTACAGTGGCGGAGAAATCAACGACCTCGCTGAACTCAGGCACCGAATCACGGTCGCGTGGCAGAATCTCTCGATGGCGCTCGTCCAGAAGGCTGTGGCGGAGTGTCGTGATAGTGTACAATGTGTTGCTCAATGTGATGGTGAAAATGTCCAATCAAATCAAATAAAGTGTAACTTATATATATAGCCTCGAAAGACGAGGAAGAGAAGTGTCTTTTTTTGCCTCCCCACCCCCCCCCCTGTATAATACCGTAAAATTTAGTAATTCTGCGGTTGCACCAGAGCCATATCGCCTCAATGGGTGTGTAGAGAAGCCGCAGCGGAGTCCGTGAGTGTTCGTAAAAACTTGGGATACTTTGACAAAAGTGGTTTTGCATTGGCTAGCACATCCCTACGATCCTCCTAACATTCCCTCACTCTCTCAGAGTCATTTTCAAACCATCATCGGTCAACATGACAGGCACCCCCTATTTGACGTTGAGTCTCGTCGGAGGACGTCTTTGTTCGGTTGCTGTATTTCAGCCCGTTTCACGATCACCAAGACCCCTTACGCCTCAACCTCGATCGGTCGGTGAGTTCAACGTACGCTATAATTGACTATACGGCTAGTCGCGAAAGGTTCATTGTTCAGAGGCAGATGATCGCAACACAGTGTCGTCGCTAATGGGAAGTCGTTGTCGCAGAAGGCACACTGTCACACGCCGAGGCGGCTGCTCATGGAAAATGCGATAATTTATGCGAAATCGCTTTATATCGGCTTGCGACAGCCGGCTCGTGGATGTACGGGAAGCACCGCGCACACAATGTGAAACGGGATAATTATCGCCGATACTGAATTATCGGTAATTAATTATTCATTGATCA
>MU917340.1:1553-12134 GCA_036418165.1 Cooperia oncophora | reverse complement strand
AGCAACTACAGCTAGTCATTTGAAATATGCTCCAATATTAGCTATTTTGGCAACAAGTGGGTTGGTCGCAGATGCCCTTCCTCCAGTACATGGTTGGATGGAGTTTGAAGAATCCATCTAGTGTCTTTTGGACGTCATCGTGGGTTCAACTTTTGGCCGTCCAAATGGCGTTGCAGGTTCGAGTATAGGTGGTAGTCATAGGGTGCAAGGTCTGGAGAGCAGGGCACGCCATCGTTGTGATCATCACAAGGGGGGTCGTATTTGACCGCGAGGGAGGGGGGTCGTATTTGGTCAGTCCATGGACGCACTACTATTTCCGACACTTGAAGTTTAATTCGGACGACCCCCCTCCGCCCGCCTCGACAGCAAAACTTTTGGGAAAAAATACTCTGCCCCCCCGCTCGACAGCAAAATTTTTGGGAAAAAGTACTCTGCCCCCCCCCCCCCCGCTCGACGGCTCGGTTCGATGAGGAAGGACAGAGGGCTGGGAGGGGGGTCGTACCAACTCCCAAAAAGGGGGTCGTATTTTAGTATGGAATTAGGGGGGTCGTAATTTTCAGAAAATGATCACAGCGATGGCGTGCCCTGCCTATACCACCTCCACCCTCTCGCAGAATAGAGAACTGGGAGAAATCAATTTTCTTTCTCTCACTGATTTTTTTTGACTGCTGGCAATGAAAAGAGACGTGAAGATTTTGAGGGAAATAAGAGCAATTTGCATTGTCATCAGTGAAAAATATGCATTGAAATGTATGCACGATTGTAAACGAAAGAGAGGTGCGTGGCTCCGAAGTGACGGGTAACGTACTCGAAAGCACTCGAAGTGATTATAGTGCGGGATGTTTTTGTTTTGAAAATAAACGGCCAGCAAAGGTCCTCAGCAGAAGATCGAAGTCTAACAAAATAGAATTATTGAAAGCTTACTTAAAACAATACAAAACACGGGAGTTAGCAATTCATGGAGCAGTAAAATGGTTAATCCGGGCTGCAAGTGAAAGGGATAGCCTTGGGCTGAAGGGAGGGGTGCCGAAGGGAACAAAGAAAGAACGGAGAGGCGGTCTTCGTGCAAGAGGCGGACCATTTGACCAGCACCGTTTTTTGTTAGGTCCCTTCGTATGCGTCTGCTACGACTAAAAAGGAAACTCATCACCGTGCAGGTGACATCCCTTTCTGCTAGTTCACGTCCTAGGTATACACGAATTTGTGCTCACTGCCCTTGGAAGCAATAACACTGCTGAGTGTTTTTTCCACTTTCCATTGCTCCTGGTTCACGTCAAGCTGTTTGACATTTTGAGGTACTAGTCCCGCCTTTTTCAGCGGAACTTTAATAGAATTCCTACATGCAAAATGAGATATATGAATATTGATGTTTTCTGACGTCAAAATCTCTCCGCAATTGTAGTTAAAAGTATGGACGTCTGCGAAACGTCTCCTCTTTCAACAAGTGAAGCACTTTATTGTTGGGCGAATGAGATGTAGTCGCGAAAAGCGACTTCAAACCTTTGAATTCCTCAGCTTGTCCCAGGTTATCTGTATTATATTTGTTTTTTGTGTCATGTACTGCATGTTTACTTAATAATATGAGGTTTAGTTCTATCCAGTTTGAGCTAGCTGAAGCAGTTTGATCGCGGCGGATCATTCAAAACGATCCACACAATCGAATCTGGCGGAACACAGCCTATAAAAGGACAGCGCCGGAACGCGGATTATGCACTTCAATACTTTGCTCCTTTGCTCTCCTTGCTCGCTCAGAGCAAATCTATCGATTGGCTGGATGACGGTTCAAGTTTTGTTCTCTTACTTGTAACCAACTCAAGTCCCTGATCAAATCGCTCAAAGATTGGGGTTGAGATTCAAGTTCAAGTTAACCGCGGTGGCTGATTTCAGATCTATCCAAACAGCCAAGCCCACAACTAGCCCAACTTGCGCGAATAAGATGGACGAAAAGACTGAAACTCTGAGTATCTGGCGTGACCAGGAAAGTTCAACAGTCAATGCTGATTTTCAATGTGATAGTGCACCGGAGTATGCGTCGTGAGACGCTGCAGGTGAGCTGGTGCAGAGTCTGCCTTCGAGATGCGCGGACGATTCCTGCTGAACGGAAGTCATGGAGCAGTTTTTTTCTTGCCTTCTGTCTCCATCGCACGCTCATGTTTACAAGGATTAGTAGTGGTTATTTATGTTCAAAGCGGGTTAAATTGCCCTTGAGAGAAAGAATCTAGCGAAATATGAGACCTCTGAATTTTGACCCAAAGCTTGGAAAAATGTGTGGTATTCTGAGTAGCAGCAGAGTTAATGGCTGGTCTCAGGGTGGAATTTCCTTCTGGTAATCAGGAAAGATGATGCGAACAAATGATACCAGTGTCGTTCTGTGCGAAAAGACATAAGTAAAGAGTTATTAAATTTCCGAAAGCCAGCCCTAAAGTATGTTATGATACTGGCGTACTAATGTATGCCTACTGCACTACTTACTCTCTCGCCATGATTACTCTCGAACCCGATTTTACGAAGTTTCTGTCAAGTCTCAGATTTTGCGTCAAATCTCAGATTCTGCATAGAGTGCCATTCCTAGGGGTTTATTCGAATCTAAAACACGATATGCACACCGTTCTGCTTGAAGAACTATTATGTTGGCGGCGAAAGGAGGCCCCATGCTTTAACGCCAGCGCGCATTAGCAAAAAAACTGTAGGGGAAACCTCCATGAGTCCGTAAGAAATGTTCCGCGAAGTCCGGAGGCAGATTTCAGTTCACGGGCTTGAAACGGCGTGTACCTCTCGCAAAAGCAGGGCCTTGTTACTTCCCTTGTGAAACGTGACTCGAATCAGCTCCCTAAGCGGTAGCGACCGCATCACATACCAAAGGCCTGTTAGCTCGTGTATAGGGTGCAACTACTCGAAAATAAATAAATATAAGCAGCGAAAAAAATATTCGTGGTTGTGGACAAATGAGGCTCGGTGGGCAGTTCGGCAACGCGGGTGGGGCGGGCATAATTTCATTTTTGGCTGGTTCTCACGACGTCTCCGATAATCTAGAGAGCCACAAGAATTGACAGGTCCTACCATGTTGGCTAGACAAGCCTATTTCATGTTCACAAGAGTTCACAACTATCACCAGAGTGAGACTTGTGAACCGTAACTAGTGAAGTAGCGGAAGTGCAAAATACCCTCCCCATCGCAGAACTCGCCGTCTTAGGTATGTCGCTGAAACCCTCACCCCCCGCCCATACCCTCGCTCGCCCTCCTCCAAGGGAGAATCAGTCAGTTGCCAGTGGTTTGGTCAGTATCGAAAGTAGGTTAGCCCATGCTCATATCGATAGAATTTAAGACTTCTGGTGTATTTGTCCTTTTGACATTTAGCACAGACTTCGTCTGTGAGTGACGCACATGCCAATGACTTATAAATGATAGAGCGCCCAATGTTAATTAAACTTTTTGGGATACGCCACACATCCGACGTCATCTGAATAACGGTCTTAGTGGTATTTGTACTTTTGGCCACAATGATGTGAATGTGCAGCTAATTTATGTTTATCCTCTAATGCACGTGTGGTAAGCCAGAAAACGCAATTAGAGAAAGAAAGGGGTTCGATCGGCTTAGGAATGCATGTCTGCAGGTGCCTTTAGAACGTCTGGCAGTTGAGAAGAAATTTGTTCAATACGACCCCACCTAAAAATTTTCCGATTTGTACCTCTGGTTCGACCCCTTTCCTTTTCCGCAGTCGACCAATCATCTTTCCAAAACTTTTCTTTCCAAAAAAATATGCCGTAGCGGATCTAGGGGAGGCCCCTCCGATCAATAACACTCAGTCAAAAAAAAAAAGTTTCACGGTACTGTCGTAAAAGGGCGAAAGGGTAAAGCGGCGAACGGGAACCGGGAAAAACATTAGAAAAAAAATTCGCCTATGCGGACCACAACCCTGCTCCGACCTTAAAATACGACCCCGTTCGGAAATCCACAACGTGTTTCAGCCTAGGGTCGATCGACGGATCATGCCAGTCGTAAGATATTACTCGGTCCCGCCTGGTGAACGCTCGTCAGTAGTTGTAATTTTTGAACACATCAAGGAATACGATAGAGCGTTGGGAAATGTGTCCGCAGAATATGATAATATGTCAGGAAGCCTTCAATTAAAGAACTGAGGCTGTCACTTGTCAGATATTCTGCTTCTCTCATACATTTGGATGGTGTCAAAAACCTTGACAGCTTTCCTGGAAACTTCGCTTTGAATAAAGACGGAATTTAAATGGAAACATGAAGAAGTGTAGAAGTTCATCTGCAAAAGACTGCAAAAAATGCCAAAAACTTCTTGCGCAAATAATTTTATGGGAAGAGTTCAAAAAATGGGATTGAATTGGTGAGCACACATAGTCTCTCTAAAGTATAAAAAGTCAGCATCTTTCAACCTAAACAGTCATCTTTGGAGCGCGCCACGCATCCTATTTCCATTCAGGATCGTGGTAAGATATGGATCCACTTTGCTACCACGATTCGCGTTGCCAGCGATGCAGAACTGTCGTCAAGTTTTCGCTCTGCAGACAAACTGCCACCAGCCTAGTACCTAGAGTGACACACCTGGCTGGCTCTTAGCGGGATTTGATCCGATGTTTAGGCGCCAAGACCACGCGTATAGTAACCGGCGCGTTTACCACTACATCACCATCGTCTATTGAGCGTAGTTTATAATTGCGCTCTAATATAGCCGTTTTGGTGCTACTTTACTCGCAGGTGAAGGAAACAGAAAAACTTTGGCCATGCTCCTGGTTAGACCCTTTCTGTATTCAATTGTGAACAATGTATAAACCTACGGCTAAAAACAGTGTGCGCCTAGAGGAGAGACCAGAGGACAAACGTCGAGCAAGTCCGCAGACAAATGAGACCGCTCTCATATTCTATTTCTCAGTTTGGTAGGGGGTTTGAATGTGGATAAGGAGATGCTATTTCCAGAATGAATGAAGAAGCTAGAAGTGTCGAAAGCGCTCCGAATAGGACCCCGTTGAGTCTGAACACTAACAAGAGCGTAGGATGAATGCCAATGTTGAAGAGCGAAACAGTAGACAATATGGCTAGAGAGTTCAAAGACGAGACCGAGCCTTCACTCACGATAGAGGCGGAGCTTGATGAACGTGGGAGACCTCTAAACTTCTTACGAGTGTGCCTTCAAATTGTGAATGTAGTAAGTCCTATTCCATTGTGTACCGCGCGAAACTCTGTGCAAGGGGGAGATTCCGCTACTCGAGTAATCGTGAACTGTGAATTTAAGTCCGCCTATGCATAATATTTTTTTCTGGAGAGTGATGCATAATATTTTTTTCTAGAGAGTGACAATATCGGTTTGTTCCGGAACATCCTACGAATCAATCCTTCTGGCGAAGTCTAGCAGCTCTCGTGGTGAAGGTTCCTCTCATAGTTCGAACTGGGTGCAGCTACATTATCTTCTGATAAGCCACACTATGAACTCTTCCCCGACTAGTTCAGAAGTTCAGCGCCCGCAAGCGGTTCAACTGAAATGGAGCCGATTTCAATTCAGTTGCAGCAGCATCATAAAACGTGAAAACATCCCCATTTCGCTTTAATAAAGGCATTAAATTATAGCGTTGTTTGTTGGAACAGATGGCAGCCGCAGCTCCTTTCTACCCACACCCGTAGTCCCCAGGCCAGTTTTGACCTATCAGGTGGTTAAGCCTCAGGTGCTTCTTGGACCGCGCCATGCATTTCACTACGGCTCAGAGCCAGAAAACTTATGGGAGTCGGAGACAGAGTATATAAGGGTTCTTCAAACTTAGCCAAACTGTGGGAGTGCATTCACTAACAAAAGGAACTAGTAAAGGTGCAAAATGCCCCCTTCAAGCCAAATAGAGCCAACATTCAAACCACTTCAGATGCCACTTTTGCAACGGATACGGTATCCACTTGATCTCGGTTGCGTGCTTCTATACTGTTAGACGGAACAGGCACCAGCTTGCCGGCCTCGGAGAGGAGGAGGGCTTGAGGAATGGGCAGTAGTCGGTTCGGAATTTGGCCCTCAGATCGTGCGCGCGATAAACGACGTCTTTGTCGTTCCAAAAATTGCCTGATTCATCTCTGAACATGTACTCAAGTTGGAACAACGCAGAAAAATAAAAGATAGTAAACTGCTCTCGTTTGGGAACGTGCCATGCGCTTTGTTCCCATTCGGGAGAAAACCCGTGGCCTTACGATAAATAATCGAGATAAAAAATTGTATTTAGCGAGTAGAACGCTCTCAAAAAAACATTAAACTTTACAATTACGGTGGAGACCGACCGAAGGAATGCGAAATTGTGGGAATGAGATTTTTAGTTTCTACTGGGCGGACGTTTCGGTGCCTCCGCCTACGTCAGAGCCTGAAATGGACAAGAAGTAAGTGAGACTCGCCCAACCAGATACCTTTCGTCCTAGACAAGAACCAAACTAGTAAACTAATTTAGTATTGATTCATAGCTGCACAAGGCCTGTTGACGTTGATCCCAGCGGCCTCGACTTAAGCTCAACTACACTGCAGCTGAATTAATTATCTCACGGTTTTATGGAGGCAGAGAGGCCGGGACGTATGGCTGGTAAAACCTTACAAGCTTGCAAAAGGTTGAATAGATGCTGCCACGATAATCGCTTTATCAAGATGAAGAGAAAGACGAATATGGAAATGAAACTTGCCACTTTGATAGGCGGAATGAAATCCATATGCTACTCTAGCTCAATTGGAAGTAAGTCTTTTCTGCCCGCACAATGCGTGACATCCAAAATCAACAAACTGAACAACTCCCAATCTCTGTGAAAGGTGTGTAGGTCCTAGGGCTTCCCAACGCGTCAGCAAAGTTAGCTGAATGTTGAGTTCGTAGCGTATCTTATTGGTATGTCATGTGCAGTGAGAAGCACTTAACTGGATCTCCAGTACCGGCTACCACGCTTCCAACAGCCTCAAAGATGAGAAGAACTAGTTTTAAAATAAATAATCGCCTGTCAGGACAGTTGCACGCTGGAGAACACCCAACGGGCGATTGAAGTAAGGGAAGGGTCTGATCACCTCGCAGAATTTTTTTCGACAGCTATTTCTTCCCGGTCACGGCGCTGCCCACAAACGCTGTGCGCACACTGATAAAGGGGATCAGATGGGTCCCACTGCTGCGGTTCAGAGCGGTTTGTTTTGACCTCAAGAAAAATGTTACCCGTGAGGTGAGCAGAAAAAAGTTCTTTCGGTTGTTATTGGCGATTTTTTTCCGCTTCATACGCCTTCCCCCCACCCCTTAAAGGTGCCAAGGAAAAACTAGATAATGAGAGAACCTGTTACGATGGCGGGTAGTATGGGGAGCGGAAGTCGCACCAAGGAGGAAATTTGAAGGAAGGGTCGTATTTTGTAAAAATTTCCCTTGCCTTGTACCAATGAAATCTTCTGGGTTCTACACTAAAGCTGCCAAGGAAAAGCAGATAAGCAGTGGGCGGGGCCCGAGATTCTCTGACTCACCAATGTAGCTCGGGAACAATTCACTCGTGATGAGGACCACCAGTCAGTCCTTAATGTGAATTCTTAAAATTTCTTGGAGACCAGGTGGCACTGAACCCGCACCAGCTCCAGCCTGGAGCCAAGATGTCGTTTCGGCAAAAGAAAGGTATACTCGAAATCCCTGAGATCGGGTAGGCGTGGCTGCGTACTTAATTTTAAAATGGCGGCGGTCAAGTTTTCGTGAGATAATTTCATTTTGGAACAGTCCTAATCATGTCTAATGGCAGTTGTTTCAAACTGAAGTATCCCACGAGTAACTCGTCCTAGGCTATGCTCAATAGCCACGCCTACCCCGTCTCAAGGATAAGGACTGCACAAAGATTCAGGGACAACTAATTATGTAAAGTTAAGTAGAAGTGAAGTTCGAGAGGTAAAGCTCTTTCTCTGAACATTCTGGCAAACTATTAACGAATCAACTTTTTACGTTAAACGTTCATAGTTGATTGAATTTAAATTGACATAAATTAAATAACGCTAGCGGCTAGATTTACGTATCAAATATTAATGCATTCTGAAACAAAAACGTAAAATTGAATAAAATAAATCACACGAACAGAATATGAAAGCATAAGGATAAGAACATAAACTATATACAATATGTATTATATAAATAAGCTAAGAATCACCGAACTGAATCGCGTCAAAGTAAAAAGAAGGACAAATTGTTAGCCGTGATCAACTCCTTTTTTGAGATGCGCCACGCATCCTACTTTCACTCAGAATAGTGGTGGCTTACTGAATGCGATGTAGCATACACAATACCGTTGGGGCATGACCTGGGCTGGGGTGGGTAGCCGATGTGCCAGCCAGTGTCCTTGTCCTCCCAGCATGGAACCTGAGAGCCACGTTAGTCCCCCAGATGCTGGACGCGTTTTGGTTGTCCGGGCTCCACGAGCGCAATTCGGAACTCGAGCCCCGGACCGGCGCCTGTGGGAGTGCCACTTCTCACCACGTTATCGCCGTCTCAAGTGCATCCAAGTACTAGTAACAGTACTGGTAACATTACACTATTACTATATTAAAGGAGAGTCGGAAGTAAGGGAAGGACGAATTAATGGGCGAACAGGAATCGCTGTGACAGCTGAACAAAATTCTCTCTCGCTCGATTATTCTGCCTTCCTCCCTGATTGAATTCTGTACCTACCTCTAATTCCGATGGGGGCGGCGAGTGCAACACTCCTTTGAGCTATCAGCGCTATCATATGCCGAGGCGCTTTTAAAAATGTGGGTTTCGTCTAGAAACGTTTGATGTAAGTACTTTTCAATCAACTTACTGTTATACTCTCATGACTCTATACTCAGTGAAGGCAAAAGTACATTTTCCTGGCACTAATGAACTATTAATAACCCGAAAAATCGAAAAAATCTTTTGTTGCAACTTCACCTAAAGGGGTGATTCGGTGCCGTTTTTGGCGCTGACGCCATTAAGCGCTTTGCTACGGATGAGCTTGAGGCGGAGGCGGTACAGTGACCAGTGACACGCTTACCACAAACACGGCCCTGGGGACGATTCCGGGCCTCCCGATCAGGCCAACCAAGCCTTCTATTCTCAGGAGACGGTAGATTGGTACAGATTCCGTCTGGGAGGATAAGAACACTGACTTGTACATCGGCTGGCTCCCACAAGTCCTTGTATGGGCCTTATCGTATTCAATAAGCCACTACAGCTCGAATGGAAATAGAACTAAAAGGGTTCCAATAGGCGACTGATCAGCGGTGAGGATTTTGTCCTTTACCCATTAAGGGACTAGCTTGTGATAAGTAGTGGTCGCGTCAGGTCAGGCTCAGCCTTATCAAAGCGCAGATGTTCGCAGTGCCTACACAAGCGTCGGTGCCAAGAATGAATGTCATATTTGTGGTCAGGATATCGAGTAAGCGCCGTCTACAAGTTTTCATCAGTTTTAGTGAGAAGGGTGGTGGCGCCAAATTGGCGTTTGACGGCGAGAGCTGGCGCCAGCACCACAAACGAGTGTAATTTTCGAGAGCGGCTCACCGATTCACCTCTACAAGAATGTTCCAGTGAACGTCTTCTGCTTTTCGGAGTGGCAAGAGTTCAATAGTGCCATTTCTCCTTGGCCACTTTAATGACCGAAGGTCCTATCGATATCAATGTGTCTTCGGTCACGAATGACAAATAAGGAGGAATCGAACTTTTGGCAACGGTACCGACACTCAGCTACACGGAAACTAAACTAAACTAAACCGTGAACCTGTTGGTAATGTGGTAATGGGGCGGTAATGTAATTTTAGACCCTGAATGCATCACCTTGCCGCATGATGTCACAGAATAAAAGAACTTTACACGCTAAATGAGCCGTAAACTAGCGGGAAGACCATAGAACGATCAGATTGAAACCGGAAAGAAGCTTGTGAAAGCCGAAAGTTGAATCCGTTGGAAAATTCAACACATAGTGCTGAAAGTCCACCAGCTTTGTCATTCATCCACGTGGGAAAGTTGTCCCAGGAGTCAAGGTTAGAGCTCAATCGTGACTCTTGAAAAATAACAAGTGGGGCGGGATGAAGCAGAATTGAACACCACTGAAAAGTTCTTTCAAGATAAGAAATATGCACTAACTAGGGCACTTTACTTCAATTCAAGAGCGAAAAGTGGTTTGCTTGCGTCTAACTCTTACTAACAGCTCGTGGACAACAGTGCAAATTCGTCAAACAGAGTAGTAGGGTGGAGAGGGGGGGAGGGGTGATAAGGTCGGAGGAATGAGGAAGTCCACCACATAGTATTAATGGGCCCTGGAGACACAAGGATTGAAACAAGTGTCTGATGGAACTGCCCATAGGAGCACTCCTCCTACCTCCACCTCTGTGAAGAAAAGTTTCTGTACTGCACTCTGCAAGGGTAAGTCCTTTCTTGGGCCTCTGTATCTTGGTAATTCTCCCACTTTTTCAAACAGTATTCTGAGTTGGAAACAGTGTTTTTTGTGTTGACTGAGGAATAAATATATTGAGAATAGGATAGAGTTAAAACCACCTGGCAGCTAAGAAAGCCAAGTAAGATGAATAGCCATAATCCCCGAGAGGTCTCTGAAGTGCACCGCTTAGTGAT